>CANSZD010000087.1:0-248884 GCA_947648045.1 Beta corolliflora | reverse complement strand
ACATGATATTAGGATTATTCAGTTTCTAATACTTCCAGAACGGTTAATTAAAACATCTCTATTACCAATTAATAATTTCTTTAGTACCAAATAACTCTGTCCAGTATCAAACTTCCAAACTTCCAAACTCCCGTAGTTAGTAATCAGTTGGTAGTTCCATTTACAAAACCATTAGAATCCAAATGAAACATCTCGTTAGATGATGAACCCCACCTGTTGTACTCACACTGTCCATGCTTCATGCTTATCCCCCAATGGGTGATTGCCTATATCACACTTATATCCACCCTTTAATTTGTATCTCCTTTTCCCCTCTAAGTTGCGACGACTTAAATGTTTGCTAATATATAGTTTTGACTATTTGATAGTATCTTCAATTTTATTTTTGAAAAAAAAATATAAAGTGCTTATTTTTAAGTCTCTTTTTACTTGCTAAATTATTTATATATATGGATTGTGGATGTCTCTTTTTTACTTACTATGCTTTTTCTATTTGATAATCACAGACCAACATTAAATTACCCATACTCCCCTTCGTCCCCCCTTTACCCTTCAATCTTGTAACCCTAAGTTATGACCATACCCTTAACACACCTTTTCTCTCTCCTAATTTTCCCCCACAATGATGTAGTAAGTACTTAGAAATGGAAGGATAGTGATATTTCATAAATATACATTGAGATAATTCAGTATCATTTTATATAACATATTTTTATATATTTCCTCTACTTCATATTACTTGTAACATAATATCTCCAGGAGTACGTTCACGATATATAACTTTAATTATTAATATGCTTATTCTAATCGATCAAAATTATAATATTGAAATTTTGAAACTATATGTCAAGCGTAAATCTAACAAGATCCCAAACTACTATTTCCTAAGTAACATTCACAAAATACGATCAATCGACCGCGCGCAATATGAAGAAATCAAACATTTCAAATATTTTTGAAACGGATGCAAGATTAATTAAGAAAAAGATCAAAGTAGAGTATGCGAATATTACAAAAGTCACTTGTTGAGAGGAAAAGGCACATGTAACTATGTAAATAACAGATTGAAAAGGAGGAGGAGGATGACTAGCAAATATGTCTATTCTTCAGTGACTGTCTATGTGGTGCAGGTCCATTATAGATATCTATGGGTATTATATGGGTATATCCGAGCGGTAGAAGATCATGGTCAATTATACTACGCTTTGTTTTCACAATAAGTGAAAGCAACTTTCCTTATTTCGAATAGTCACGATAAGTCGCAACCAAGACTTAAAAAAGTTAAAGTTCACTCTTATTACAAATACGCCACCAAAAGTAGAGGGCCAACTTTTTTATTTCATTATTCCTACTCTTATTGTGGTCCAACTTTCTCTCTCTACATTCCTACGTAGCTAAACACTTCCTCCATGTTTCACTTATTGTGAAACGGATGGAAAGATATATTAGTTCAAAAAGGAAGAGCCCGTTATTTTGAAGAAATTCATTAGAAAATCTGTTTAGAGCATGAACTAAAGAAAGAGCTCAAAGAGGTTGTGTGTTGCAACCTTTACAGAAGGAAACTGACATGTGAGTCTCACATTGAAAAAAGAGGACATACGAGTCTACTCGATTACTTTACCTATCTATACAAATATATTAAAAGGCGTTCCTATCAAAGGAACAGTCTGCTTAAACTGCTTCTAAAGCTTCGAAACACGTGTTTATAATCTCAATCAAAATATTAACAATGCAGAAGTGCTTCAGGATTCAAACACATTACCTTTGAAATGAAATGTGAGAGTTTAACCACTAATTCATTACAATTTCAATGCTTAATGTTTCAAAGTAAAACATAATAAAGTCTTATAATTATATGTAATCATAAAAACATGTAGACAAGCTTTTTGATCTTTAACCTTTTTATTATGTAATAACATTCTCTTACCCAAATTCCATTGAAATTGTTATTTTTATCCCCATTTTCTTAGAAGTTTTTTTGAACAACTTATCATGCCACAACGTCCACTTTTCAATTTCGCACTAGACAGAATATTACGAAAAGCTAATAGAATCAATTATGAAATTTATGAATAATAATATATCTATTATATAAGTGAAGGGGGGGAAGATGGTGTCCCTCTACAAAAAGTCGATATACCCTTAATGAATTTAAATTGTCATATGTATTAAATAATTTTTTCTTCTTCCTACTTGTCATATATATTGAACAAGTTAACAATAGAATTGAATTTGAAATTTTAATTAGATATTAAATTAAGGATAATGATATCCTTTTCTTACATACGTGCGAAAAACTCTGATAAAAAACTTAATTGACAATATAATTTAATTGACTCAATTAGAAGAAAAAATATATTAATAATTATACTAAAAATATTTTAAAACCTAAATGTTGATTATTATTAGGTAATCTCTATTATATATAAATCAAACTCTTCCACTTTATTAATATTCAACGATTGAGCACGATACACAAATTCTTCCACTTTATTTGACCACAAGCTTACTTTTGCTCTATAATTCCTTTTCTCAATACTATATATTATATTTGAATAACGATGACCAATAACTAAAAAAAAACCAACGAAACATTGATTTAAGAAAAACATATTAACAAATTAAAAATAATTATAAATGTATGTTTGAATCAATTTTTTTGTATCGATGATGAATAACTTAATCGGAAAAAAAGTTAATAGCACGCACGCATAGCGTACGAAAAATGCTAGTATTTCATAATTGTAATTGACCCGCAGGGTATCGCGCAAGCCAAAAATACTAGTTACTAATTATTTTAAGGATGTAATTAACCATCCATAATTATATCTTCGTATGTGGTTAGACTCTTCTCTAGTGAAGGCTTGTACGTGCTGGCTCACAAGGTTTCGAAAGAACTATATATTGTAATTCAAATTAAAAAGTGCTAACACATACAAGTGATCTGATGGGTTATTTCACTTCCTGAAGACTTGTATGTGCAGGCCGACAAGGTTTCAAAGGAACTATATAATATAACTCAAATTAACTACCTTCTCCGTTTTGTTTTAAATGAAACATTGGATGAAATAGACATTATTCATTGATTAATTTTGACTCTAATTTATCGCCATTATATAAAGAAAAACATAGCCAAGTAGGATCTTGTTAGATTCGTCCCGATCGCATCTTATCAAATTACTATAACTTTTTTATATTTTTTACGTGTGCATAACTAAAGATATTAATGATTAAAGAAGCGCGTTGGGTTGCGTGAATAAGCAAACGTTTCATTTAAAACAGAACGGAAGAAGTATTTTGGTTCAGAATAAGTTTAACTTAACTTTTTCATTGTTTTCTCTCTTTATTGTGATCTTTTGAAGTACATACATCACTTTCAGAGCGTAAACAAGTAGAAATGGACTGGCATTTGAAAATTTAGGTGGCATTACAATAATTATGTCAAAAATAACTCTAATAATGCCCCATTTAGTAAAACATTCACTAGTGGAAATACATTGAATTGCGATGGTCATTAAGTGGCTTTATTGTTTCGGTTTTTAGTAGCGCCGCAATAAGGGTGCTGTGGTTTCTCCCCAAAACCGCAACAATAGGTTATTTTTAATTAAAAAAGCAGGTCTATTCTTTCTTTGTTTTGGGAAGAAACAACGATAGCACCAATAGGGTAAGATATTGCGGCGGTTTCTTCCCAAAACCACAGCAGTAGGCCTGTAATTTTTTTTTACTTTTAATAAAATTCGGACTATTTATGTGCTTTGTTGTAAAGTCTAATAGCTAATGAATTATCTCATCACAATACTTAAAGAGAGAAACATAATAACATACAACAGAATTCTTATCAAACAATGAAATTCTTTCACCAACAAGACAAGATGTGTTACAGACAACAATGGATGAAAAAAATATCCTATGTCTGGAAAAAAAACACCTAAACTAAGATATAAGCCAAAAAGTAAACAAAAATTTATATCGAAAATGAAAAAATAAATAATATTGTGATTTCATCTTAGAACTAATAAATAAAACCATAGCTAGGATAAAATCGCAAAAAAAAAATCCACATCTGAAAACTCGAGCCAAACTAATCTTGGCGTGCTTTGCCGCCGAGTAACCGATGGCCGCCGATTGCGTTTGCTTTCTTCCTCCCTTTCAATAGGATCGGCGACCGAGAGCATTTAATGGGCTCGAACGGCTAGCGAAACTCGAGAGCTTTTGATGGACTCGAACGGCTAGTTTTTAATGGAGTGAGAAGGAGGAGAGGCGACCGAGATGATGATGACTGCGCCGAGAACTGGTGAAGGAGCGAGAACGAGTAAGAGAGCGAACCAGTGAGAGAGCGAGACAATGAGAAAGCGAGGAAGGAAGAATGAGAGTGAGAGTGTGAACCAGTGAGAGCGAAAACCAGTGAGAGAGAAGAAGACTGTGTGAGAGAGGGAGTAGTGAGAACGACACCCACATTGAGAGAAATAAAACCCTAGTGCCTCTTTTATTTATAAAATCAACCTATTGCTGCGGTTTTGTGTAGAAATCTATGACAATAGATTAAAATTTTATTTAAAAAATAATATTTTAATCTACGGTTTTTCACCAAATACCCCCGACAAATAAATTTATTCACCAAATACCCCCACTTTTTCAAAATTCACGAGATACCGACCTTTAAAAAAAATTCACCAGATACCCTTTTGTTGACGGACGTTAGTCCTCCGTTAGCTTTTTATTTACAATTTTGCCCTAAGTCAACCTAATTATCCCTAAGTCAACCTAATTAGCCCTAAGTCAACCTAATTAACCCTAAGTTAACCTAATTAATCCTAACTAAACCTAACCCTCCTTCTCCCCTTACCCACCGGCCCCATCCCCTCCCGCCAACCCCACCACTCCCCCACCCCAGCCCCACCACCAACCCCCACTGGTCCCCTCCCAGTCCGCCCCTCCCCGGCTCCCCCCTCCCATGCATCCCCCTCGGCCTCCCACGCAGCTCCCCCTTCCCATGCATCCCCCTCCCACGCATCCACATCCCCCTCCCACGCAGCTCCTCCTCCCCGATCCCACCACCCCCGGCCCGCATCAACCGACGAGATCGAGTGAGTGAGGGAAGGGGAGGCGCCTGGCGAGATAGAGGGAGGGGGGGACCGACGGAGGGAGGGGCCCGACGCGAACCGACGCGAGGGTGGGGGCCCGACGCGACCGACGCGAGGGGGGAGAGTGGCGCGAACCGACGCGAGGAGGGGGGGACCGGGTGTTAACCTGGCGCGAGGGAGGGAGGGGGAGGGAGAGGCGGGAGGGAGGTCGAGGGAGGGGGGCTGCGTGGGGGCGCCGGGGAGGGGGAGGGGGAAGGGGCACAACGTGGGCTGCTTGTAGGGGAGGGGGAGGGGGTGGGGGCTGGGATTGGGTGGTGGGTCTAGGGTTGGGGGATGGGGTTTGGGGGGTGGAGTTGGGTTAGGGAGATAGAGTTTTAGGGTTTTAGGGTTTAGTTAGGTTTAATTAGGATTTTTTAGGTTAATTAGTTAACGGAACACTAACGTCCGTTAGCCAAAAGGGTATTTTGGGTAATTTTTTTTAAAGGTCAAGGGTATCACGGTGAATTTTTTTAAAGGTCGGGGGTATGCGGTGAATTTTGAAAAAGTGGTGGTATTTGGTGAATAAATTTATTTGTCAGGGGTATTTGGTGAAAAAACCGTTTAATCTATTGCTGCGGTTTTTGGGAAAAACCGCAGCAATAGGTCTAGTCAAATCAGTCAAACAATTTTGAAAAATTACCGTTGATATCTATTATTGCTGCAGTTTCCACCCAGAACCGCATCAATAGGTTGATTTTTGAAATTTCCTTTTCTTTTGACGTGGTTTATTCTTTGCGTATGGGTAAAACCTGAGAATTCTACCCGCAATAATAAGCAATTATTCTACTAGTGATTGTTAGATTCTTAAGGGTCTATACTGTTCTACTACTAGAACTAGTCTTATGCATTTTGTGTGTTGGAACATTTATAGTCAAATTTGTCCGTTGGTGATGTGTGATAATATTACGTTTAGGAGTTGTGTTGCTTAATGAAACGAAGGAAAACAAATGAAGCGAAACATGGCGTTTGGTGCACCCGCACGGCCTAGCACAACGGTGCACCTGCACCTCGTACAACCGGTGCGCATGCATCAAACCTTCTGCCTCGAACTTTTTGTTCTGCAGGAACTGGTGCGCCCGCACCATATTGATTAGACGCATATTTTCGCGAATTGGTGTATGGTTTCATTCTTTTCCTCTGTAAATCTTCCCATGGTATATATAGGAGGATATCACATATGGAATGGGGTTAGAAACATTCATATACTTATCAAACACATCCTTCAAACACATTGTAGTGAATAGAGATTGTCATCAACCGATCTATATTGTTTTCTTCTTCGTATCTCACAAGGGTTTACCGTGAACTCATTCATCGTAGTGGGTCGGTAAAATTCTTGTAGGAAAGCGTATCACTACGTGCTTGGAAGATCCATCGGGCTTCCCACAATATCCACACACATATATTACAATATGGTCGTGTGTTCATCACGTTTAATGAGTCATGAGTGAGAGGAAATATTGACCCATTGAAGGATGTCAATCATGTCATACATCAAATTCGTGCTATTTGTTATGGCTAAAGCCTAAAGACATGATAGAGGTTGAATGACTAGATAATACTTACTGCATAAATACATAAAATTAAGGTCAAGTTTTATCTTTTCTATGGCAAATTTTAATTTGCAATTAACTTGTTTTGTGGCTAACATATTAGTCCTTCACAAAGTTGTGCATAGGTCGAGCCGACACAAGCTTGCTACAGAATCGGCCCGACATGAGAGGTCCTATTATGGGATGTGAGCCGCTCATGGACATTATTTTCAAATTTTGACCCGAGCCTGGCATGAGCACAAAGGGTTGGCCGGCTTGCCCTCTGCTTTCTCAATTTAATTCAATCAAAGATGAAAAAAATGAGGTAGTTGAGTCGGGTGGGCTACCCTTTTCAAATTTTGGCCGACCCCAGCCCGAGACAATTTTCACCCGATTCGACCAGATGTGGTCCATTGGCCCAACACATGGGCCGATACTATCCAATTCATGCATAACTCTAATCTTTCATATCTTTTCTAATATTTATGCTAAATTCCCTTATTTATTTTAAAACATTAATTTTCTTCATATAAACTGAGATTGTATTTTTGGTCGTCTAGAAAGGGCATTAAGACTAATCATCAAAACCCCTCAAAAAAAAAAAGGACTAATCATAAAAGGGAAAAAAAAATATTGGAAACATACATTTGTATTATATAATCGACTCGAGGTATTTTTATGATCGTAGAGCCAGCATCCCAGCATATATAGTTGGTGTTGTCTCTCACTTTGAGGGATGACGCCTGAATTTGGGACTTGTTAAAGACCTAAATGAAGCGACAATGTTCGTCTATCTACATAAAAATCAACTAAAGATTACACATTTACAGTTTCAACAAAAAAAAAAAGATTACATGCACTAAACTAAACTACTTTCTCCAGTATATCTATACTAATATATTAAAAGGCGTTCCTAAGCAAGGAACGATACCACGTGGCGCCTTCGCTTGGAGTATTTTATGCTATGTAATCTACATACACTAAAAAAATAGAAAATGCATTATGTAAGATTCGATTCCGAGATCACAAGCATATATACTAATGTCTTAACCACTAAACCAAGTAATAATTGATGTTATTATGTGAAAGTAAAATATTAATAATTGAAAGATATAATTACGCGGAGCATAGCTCAGGTCTAAAAACTAGTTATTTTCATCAAAGGCTCACACTTTTTGGCTTCCTTTTTTTTTTTGTGAAACCCGCACTTTTCTTTTTTAAGTTGTTGTAAAATAATAATTAACATATGTAAATGGCTCTCTCTCTCTTACATATAGTTATATCCTAAGGGCTAAGATCATATAAGGCCTATGTCTTCCACGATGCGCGAATTTTCTTATACAGACATTTTTGTGATTTTTTTTTCAATCCGGTTGAATGCAAGTTTTCACCTAATCTCCAGCTAAAAGATCTATAATATTTGTTTAATGACAAACAAATGAGTAATCTAGGATTAAAATAATATCTTTAAGTGGTAACATCTAATTAATTACCTTTTATATGAAGAGGTAAAAGCTCTAAAGTGACTCACATAAATGCGAAAAAGATTTCATCCCCTTTCCTATTTTTGGTAGATTGGGGGAGGTAGGGAGTTTATACCAAACTCTCTACCGTGAAAGACTCGATGGAATTCATTATACTTAGGCTGAGATGAAGACACTTTAGCATCATCCTTGTAGGAACGAAAACTGGTAACTAAATTGATACACTTAACTGACCACCGTGGCGTGAGAAGATCACTGCCCTAAAGTTGAATTTGCCCCGTAACAACACACGGACTCACAGCAATCAACCTCCAGGGATACACGATCTCTGAGTTTCCGGTGTTGACAGAAAACCAGATTGAGAATGTTCATGAGTATTGCCCAGGAAAACCGAGGAGAAATATAGAGAGAAGATGTAATTGTACGTGTTTCTGTGTTTTTGTGCCTTAGAAAATCTCCGAACACTGATATATATATAGGGAGAGGAAAACCAACGAAATCAGAACGTGGCTGAGATCGTGGGAAAAACGGTCACATCATGGGAAGAGAAATGGCCGAATATAAGGAGAAAGTTTAGGGGAGAAAACGGCATTAAAAGAGAGATTAAGGGGAAAAACGGTAACTTAAGAACTGATAAAAACGGTCATAAAATGCCAACATATTTCTGACCCAAAACTATAGTTAAGTTAAGTTTATTCCCCAAAGCCCAAGGCCCTGGCCCGGTCCGGGGCGGGCGGCGCGCGCGCGTGTTGCAATCACATATCACCACTTACCCACTAAAAGCCTCATTGCTACTCAACTCAAAGGGTAGAGGAAGAGTAATGGTTATAAACCTTACTCTTCCCTTATATTCTTTCAATGTGGGACAAAAGAAAAAAATGACTCTTCATATTCTTTTGAAGCAAACTTAAAGTTTTCTAATAAAAACTCCAACAATCCCCCACATGATTCAAAAGAAGAAAACAGAAAGAAACGGGGCTGAAAAAGATGATATGGGCAATAGATACTAGGTTTTGAAGTATCAATGTCTTATGGACTTGAATTGACACTTAGTGCATACAAATATGTCTTGCTGTCATAATAGGTAGATTTCTCTTTGAACCTTTCACGAGGTTAGCAAACCATAGATGCGCACTCAACCTTTTTCAAATCAAGAAACATTCTCGCAATTGTAATATCAGTGCCCCACAATTTACCTGGATTCTCATGAATGCTCTAGAGAGCCTAAGCCTTTTGACTCTCATAGGGGATTGGGCGTAACCCCCACATTCACATAGGTAAGTTCATCAAGTTTGTACTGTCATAAACCACCTTAAGTAAGGCTATGAACTTATGAAGAGCTATAAGCTCAACCTCACACATATAACAGTATAATAAAACAAAATACTACATCACTTTTATTACTAGGAATGGTAGTAGTATCAACAACTTGAGTTCTTTTGTGATTTCGTTTGACCCTTTGAACTTAGGAATTCCAAAGAAGGGTACCCATCACAATTCACTCCACAATAGGCTTTAAACCCATTCCTTGTGCCGACTCCAAAGACCATTTTTCTACAAAGGCCTTTGGTGAGAGGATCAGCAATATTCCTCTCTGACTTTACATACGCGAGTGACAACACATTATTTTTAACTAAATTTCTAACTATGGCATGCCTTAAGCGAATATGCCTTCTCTTTCCATTATAGGCTTGATTATTCGCTACCCCAATTGCTGCTTGCGAGTCACACCGCATAGAAACTGATGGAGCCGGCTTCCCCACAATGGAATATCGCCAAGCAAACTCCTTATCCATTCGGCTTCTTGTCCCGCCAATTCTAAAGCAATAAATTCAGATTCCATGGTAGATTTGGCAATACATGTTTTCTTTGATGATTTCCATGATATAGCTCCACCAGCAAGAGTAAACACATAACCTCTAGTAGATTGAATTTCATCATTATCCGACACCCAATTGGCATCACAAAATCCTTCAAGAACACAAGGTGTCCTTTGATAATGTAGACCCCAATTGATAGTGCCTTTTAGATACTTCGACAATCTAATCAAGGCAACCCAATGCTCTCGATTAGGGTGTGAGTATACTGCTCAATCTACTAACAAGATAAGCTATATCGAGTCTAGTATAATTCATCAAGAACATTACACTACCAATTATTTTTGCATATTGTTCTTGGGATATACTATCACCCTTATTCTTTTTCAAATGAATACTAGAATCATATGGGGTTTTCACTGGGAATACAATCAAATTGATCAAACTTCTTTAATACTTTCTCAACATAATGAGATTGATTTAAAGATATCCCATATGACGTTCTAGTAATCTTTATTCCAAGAATAACATCAGCCTCTCCTAAATCCTTCATCTCAAAACAAGAATTGAGGAAACTCTTAGTTGCATTTACTACGTCTATATTGGTCCCAAAGATTAACATATCATCCACATATAGACATATGAAAACGCAACCAAGCTCATCAAATGTGGAATAAACACAAGCATCAGAATCATTTACCAAAAAACCATTTGAAGTAATAGTTTGATGAAATTTATCATACCATTGTTTTGGTGCTTGTTTTAAACCATATAAAGATCTAATAAGCTTGCATACCTTGTCCTCTTGACCGGGAACCTCACATCCTTCGAGGTTGCTTCATGTAGATCTCCTCATTTAACTCACCATTCAAAAATGCGGTTTTCACATCCATTTGATGCACAATCAAATCATGAATAGATGCAAGTGCAATTAATGTTCTAATGGTGGCTACCTTAGTCACGAGGAGAATAAGTATCAAAAAAGTTTAAACCATGTTTTTGGCGATGCCCTCCAACTACAAGTCTAGCCTTATACTTGTCTAAAGACCCATCAAAGCTTACATTTCTTTGTAAAGATCCATCTACTACTTAGGGCCTTACAACCTCTAGGAAGGTCTGACAAAATCCAAGTATTATTACTCATAATAGACTCGATTTCACTGTTAATAGCCTCTAACCAAAAACTTGAGTCTACAGATCTCATGGCCTCAGTATAGGTTCTCGGGTTCTCTTCCAATACAAGCATATTGACATCTTGCTCATCTAAACACTCTTTTTCAGCTAGAAAGGTAGTAATAAAATCAGGTCCGAAACTAGACTCAATTCTAGCTCTCTTACTCCTTCTAGGTTCTAAGGTCTCACTAGATGATGCAATGTCATGATGCACAGAAGATGAAGATGCAACAGGCAAGCATGATGGTACACTAACTTTCATAGGAAAAACATGTTCAACGAATTCAACATCTCTTGACTCTCTAATTGGACCAAAACCAGAGGCATCCTTAAGAATGAGCCTATAAGCAGCACTGTTAGAAGCATAACCAATAAAAATACCATCTACAGTCTTAGGTCCAATTTTACTCCTTTGAAAGTCAGGAAGTCCAATCTTACCCAAACACCCCCACACTTTGAGGTAACCCAAATTAGGCTTGAAGCCTTTCCACAATTCATAGGGAGTCTTATCTAACTTCTTATGGGGAACTCGGTTAAGAACATAGCAAGCTGATAAAATAGCCTCACCCCACATGTTAGTAGGCATACCAGAACTAATAAGCATTGCATTCATCATATCCTTAAGAGTCCTATTTTTCCGCTCGCCTATTCCATTTTGTTCGGGGTATAAGGAGTCAGAACCTCATGAATAATTCCATTAGACTCACAAAAATTCTTAAGGGAAAGTCCATCATATTCTCCACCCCTATCCGATCTCACCCTCTTAATCTTAAGGTCCAATTGGTTCTCAACTTCGGCTTTATAAATTAGAAATTTTTCTTCAGCCTCATCCTTAGAACTCAATAAATATACCTTAGTATAACGTGAGAAGTCATCAACAAATGTAATATAATACTTCTTTCCTCCCCTATTCATGGAATTCTTAAGGTCACCTAAGTCACTATGGACTAACTCTAATAAAGAAGAGGAACGAGATACATTTTTGTTGAATGTTTTCTTAGGGTGCTTAGCTTCTACACATACTTCACATTTCTCAAAAGATGTATTGCTAAAGTCAGGAATAAGACTAAGTTGTTTTAGCCTTTTAACAGATGCAACATTCACATGACCTAGTCTAGAATGCCATAAAGAAACAGACTCAGCAATATAAACGGAAGCATTAGAGTTCTTATTATCAATAACAACATCCAAAATAAAAAGTCCAGCATTACAAAAGCCATTACCCACAAAAACACCATTTCGGTTAATACAAGTTTATCGATTCAAAAGCTAACTTAATCCCAACTTTGTTTAAAAGAGAACCGTAAATGAGGTTTCCAGGGATGTCGGGAACATGCAAAACATTCTCAAAAGCAATGGTTTTCCTGAAGTTAATTTCAGGAAAACCTTTCCTTTGCCTAGAACACTCACGTTGCTTGAGTTGCCCATGAAGACGCAATCTCCTTCGAAACTTTGTTGTAGTCCTCGGAACATCTCCTTGTTGGCGCAGATGTGACGGGTTGCACCGAACGATCAACGATCACATTAAGCAAATTGTACCCAGATTGACCTCGGAACACCACGCGAAATGATGTCCAAAGTTGGCTTGAGCTTTGTTGACTTTGGCTTTGTTTGGAACTTCCTTTCTTTGACGGCAATCCTTGGCGAATGCCCAAACTTACCACAAACGAAGCAATTTCCCTTAAACTTGTTATAATTCCGCCTTGTACCATGAAACCGATTTGGACCCTTACCTTTTGGTCCTTTACCCCGCAGCAGCCTTTATTTTCCACAAGATTAGCGTAAGAGGAAGAATGATCAACTAATTTCCCTTTGATTTGGATACGGTTTTGCTCCTCAATCTTAATGTGGGAAACTAATTCTGGAGGGTAAAGTCTTTCGCCTATGTTTCAAGGAATGAACAAAATTTTCCCAAGATGGTGGTAATTTCTCAAGTAAACAGTTGGCTTGGAACATATCAGGAATAGCCATACCCTCAGCCACAATATCAGCACACAAATGTTCATACTCATGAACTTGATCTAGTACAGGGTTTATATCAGACATAGAAAACTTCAACCAACGACTACATGCATATTTCTTAGTCCCAAAATCATCAGTATCATACTTAGCATTCAAAGCATCCCAAATATCCTTAGCATTTTTCGACTTACTATAAATCATGTAAAGGGGCGTAAGTCGTATAATGCAAGAACATCCCACGATAAGTCTTATTATCTTTCCCAAAATCCCTAATGAAATTTCGGGGAGCAACATCAACGACAAACAAGAATCTACCCCAATTTGACCCAAAAAAAATTTCATCTTGTCAGACCACATTTTATAATTTTTCCCATCAAACGGATCTAACTTAGACATATCAGGAACAAAGGGATTGGTAATAGGGACAACATTTAGAATACGCACAGGATCATTAGGAATTTCACCAAACATAGTTCCGTAAAATAGATTAAACTAAAATTCAACTTTAGAATGTAGGAACGAAAACTGGTAACTAAATTGATACACTTAACTGACCACCGTGGCGTGAGAAGATCACTGCCCTAAAGTTGAATTTGCCCCGTAACAACACACGAACTCACGAAGAATCAACCTCCGGGGATACACGGTCTACGAGTTTCCGTGTTGACGAAAAAACCGATTGAGAATGTTCTTGAGTATTGCCCGGAAAACCGAGGAGAAATATAGAGAGAAGATGTAATTGTGTTTCTGTGTTTTTGTGCCTTAGAAAATCTCCGAACACTGATATATATAGGGAGAGGAAAACCAACGAAATCAAAACGTGGCTGAGATCGTGGGAAAAACGGTCACATCATGGGAAGAGAAATGGCCGAAAATAAGGAGAGAGTTTAGGGGAGAAAACGGCATTAAAAGAGAGATTAAGGGGAAAAACGGTAACTTAAGAACTGATAAAAACAGTCATAAAATGCCAACATATTTCTGACCCAAAACTATAGTTAAGTTAAGTTTATTTCCCAAGGCCCAAGGCCCTGGCCCGGGCGGCGGCGGCGCGTGCGTGTGGCAATCACACATCACCACTTACCCACTAAAAGCCTCATTGCTACTCAATTCAAAGGGTAGAGGAAGAGTAATGGTTATAAACCTTACTCTTCCCTTATATTCTTTCAATGTGAACAAAGAAAAAAAATGACTCTTCATATTCTTTTCAAGAAACTTAAAGTTTTCTAATAAAAACTCCAACAAACCTAACCTAAATTTGGACCCACAATTCCACAATCTTATCAATAATTTAACTTCAAATTTTGCTCACTAGGTTTGAAACCTTAATCATAATGATGAAAATAAAGGAACTACCAATTTACAGCGTGTACATTTTTTCTTCCTCTACTAGGTAGACTTATATGTCTATTAGCCTTTTATGCACGCGAGGCGTGCGTCAATTGTTTGGATCTGTTCTTAAATTTCATCTAAATATAATTTTGAAAGTGTAATTTATAATCATTATATTACAAACTAATGTAATTTATAAAGTGTTTAGAAATTGTGACGAACATTTAGATGTAAAATCTACAGTCAAATTAAATTTGTAAAAGTTTTTTTTATTGAGTAACCATTTTTCTCATTATGTCAAGTTACTTTGTTAATGCTTATTTAATTTACTATTGGAATTTTAAGGAGACACTAATACACACCATGAGTCCATGACCCCATCTTTAAATTAGAAAATGATATAATTGTAGAAAATCACAAGTATGCAATTATATATTTAAGTAGGGACAAAATATGACTTTTCATATGGGGGACCATACCCCGACTTATATAATAGAGATATAACTACATATTTAAACCAATAAACAAAGTATACCCTAGAAAAATTTCTCTAATCTTGCAATAAAATGCTCCGTCCTTCGTGAAATACATTTCTGGACTCTTGTATGCCTTTTAGTTAGATTATAAATAAACTTTCAACTATCTATAAATGGAAACTTTAATACACATACACCAAACTCAGGTATATGATAGAATACTTTTCCCGCCCCACAAAAAAAATTAATTTCCTCTTTCACTTAATTACTCTTTTTACATGTACCAAATGTATATTCCTCTATCTAATAATCAATTTATTCTAAAAGTTTGAACTTTGTACTATTTGTTAAAAAGTTTGCACCCCTACTAAATAATTCGTAAAATGCATGACGTTCAATTCTAATACTTCCTCCGTTCTGTTTTAAATGAAACGTTTGCTTTTTCACGCAACTCAACACGCTTCTTTAATCATCAATATCTTTAGTTGTGCATACGAAAAAAAATATAAAAAAGTTATAATTTGATAGTATGTATCGAGACGAATCTAACAAGATCTCACTTGACTATGTTTTTCTTTATATAATGGCGATAAATTGGAGTCAAAATTGATCAATAAATAGTGTCATTTTACCCAATATTTCATTTAAAACAGAACGGGGAAAGTAAGAAGTTTATTTGAGAACAAAGATATCTAGAGTATCGATCGCAACGTCGTTTTACACGGAACTCTGTCATGTTCTTATCATTGTAGGCATATGGAGGATGAATCTGATCAGATGAGCGTAGAGTAGGGAGTAGCTAGTAGTACTACAACCTATCAATGTTTTCATGCCACGAGTGTATGGGACCAAAATTGAAACAAATAGTCTACCACTCTTTAAAACTTCTCACGTGGGTCTTATAATTAGTAGTAGAAAGAATGCAATAATGAAGTTTCTCTTAGGACGAACGACGAGAAGCTGAGGAGAAAGAGCCCAAAGAGTAAGGGCCACTATTAGCTAGCTATACAAGTGGGGTTGTCATGGGTTAAAACTTAAAAGCCACTATTGCCACCCCCAACGAGCTACCAAATGCGTGGTCTACTATAGCAGATTGATTGATAGGTGTACGTTATTGCACTGCTACTCGAAAGGCAGGGAAAAGTGTGAATTGCTTGATGAGCATTACTCAAATTGCATGTTAAAGGTGATTTATCATTTTTGTATGAGAACGTGAGTTTCAACTTTTAATGGTCCTCTATAATATGTACTATGCCATAGCTTTTAGCCTTTTACTATGTTGCACCAAAGAGTACTTACTAGCAACATTGAAGCTCTTTACTTAACTTTGCATCAAATTCGTTATCACTAAAAGACACCTCATAAAGAAGCAATGTAAATAGGGGCACTTATCAATCTTATCAATGAAGAGTAAATATATAAATTATATATCTCTTTATGTATTGGCCTTGTTTAGTAAAGAGAGGTTTTGAGCTAAATTAAAGGTTTGAGCTCATATTAGAGAATTTGATAAGTCAATTCTCCAATTTGAGTGTTTGATAAAGAGTGGTTTCAATTAGCTTATTAGGACCAAAAAGCTCTTTTTGAAAAAGTTGGGGGAGGAGCTTTTTAACATTAGAGGATTGGGAATGAGTGGGCCAATTACATTTATGTCCCAAAGTTGTTGAAAATTACATTAACAAACAATAAAATGGGTACAAGTACAACAATGGATTATGCATGTATCGCCCTTATTTGGCCATTTTACACAATTATGTAGAAATATAGTATCAACTACTAACCAAAATACGCTTTATACAAACAAATTTAATACAATCACTTATCAATTAATATAATCAGCCTAACAACTAACAACTATCTCGCTAATCACAAACAGTGCCATTATTTTCTCCAGCTCGATCTTATAATTTAGATAATTTGATTGTGTATCGATTGGGTTTGGACTTATCTCGTTAGTTTTTTAGTTTTTTTAGTTCATCAATTCAATTTAAACAGTGCATTCAACCAAATTCAATCCAAAAGTACCTATTATATAGTGCTTATTGCATAACAAGAAGTCTTAGATGCAATTGAAACACTTTTGCAACTTGGTCCTCCAGAAGGGGAGTTATAATTTTCTCATATATACCCTCTATCCCATAATAAACTTTTTATTTCTCCAATGCACACAATTCCGAAAAGTTGTTGGAGTTGGGTTTTTTTATGTAAAAATATCATTATTAGTTTGCTATTGACTTTTAGTAATATTTAGTGGACCATGAGATAAAATAAGATTCCAGCGAAATAATATTTTTTTTATACTCCTTGGGTTCTTAAGATTCTTACTTTCCCGTGCGCTTTTCAATACACGTCTTTGTCGGGATTTGACTTAAATATCTTTCATTATATATTAGTAAAAATTATAATAATTGAATATTAATAATGTCTTAATTGAGGCGAAGAAACAAAGACTTCAAAACTATATTTTTTTTACATAAATTGGAAGATTACAAATATAAATACTATAACTATATTTTTTTCTTATAAATCGATGAAGATTCTCTCATAAATATAAATAGTGTCGAAGATTCGACGAAATAAATTAAACCAATAAAAGAAAACAGATCGAGAACTATGAAGACTCTACTCATCAATGGGATAAATTGGAAGTTTATTTGTGACAACCATTGAGGTAGAAATGGAAAGTTTTTAATGCGACAACAGAGTAGATAACTTCCGGCTCAAAACTCCATGATTGAGCATAATTGATTTGATAAAAGCAATTACTCAATACATGTGCAACCCTTACCAAAGTGAAACTTTGCTCACAAAGGACCACAAACGAAAAAACCAACAAGTGGGTGGTTTGGTCATGCGATTTATAGCTGAATTCAGATGGACGAACCATCACTATTATAATTATTTTCTGAACTTTCTGCAAAGAAGACATTAGAATTGTGACAGAACAATACAATTGTACAAACCAAACAAGAAAAAAGAGAGATAATTTGTCAATGTAAAAAAAAAATATATATATATCTATCAAAAGGAACCTTACTGCTTTATGTAGTTTTTTTTTTCTCTTTTATGCTGATAAATTTCTTGAGCTTATATGGTCCCCTTAAACTTTGGTGGCCCTTTTGATTTGGTTCATGTCCGTAGTTCAGCCTACACATGACCATAACCTCCCCACATCTCTTTTTCTCCACATTCATCTCTCTTTGTTTGGATGCAATTATTAGCTTGATCATGCTACACGCTACATTCTAATTCTATGTGGTCCAACCATGCATGTACAAATTTATGTACATTTCGCAATTTTACGAGAGTGAAAATTGTATATGGTGGTCCTCATTTAAGAAAAATAATTGAGAAAGGTGTTAGCAGATAGTATCTCAACCCTTGTTCTGTTCATGTCTTAAAAAGAAAACGAAAATTAAAGGAATTAAATAAGGTACGGTAGAGGACTTAGATAATTTCTAAGTAGATCATTATTCCTTTATTTGGTTAATTCAATGTTATTTTGAGGAACACATACGTAATGCTAAAGGAAGTATTGACACTAAAAGAGCTTATACTTTCTTATATTTTATCATTAACGAGTCATAACAATAGAAAAAAATGAATATGAATTACTGAAAATTAAACGACCTAAATTAAAACTATGTGTAGCATAATGTCTTAATAGATTCTAAACAAACTACAAACAACAAGAGACTACAAGATATGGAGATCAATTGAGATTAGATATAATATGATCCACGCTTTCAGTCTTTCGACTCTACTTTTTCCTGAGAAGATTGACAACATATTGCTTCTTAAGATTCATCAGAGTTTGACAAAAGAATTGAATTGCATTGAAGTTTACGCTGTTTTAACATTCACATAGTTTACCATTTCCAATTTTTAATTCGAGAACTACCTTTTAACTTCATAACCTCTTTTAATACCACATTAACCTTTTCATCCAATTTAATTTGCTCCTCTTCATCTTTTAACCATGCACTAGCTGTCATTACAAGATTTTGCATTGATGTTATCGAAAATCCTGTTGAGATTGGTTGGAACATTGTCAAGGGAAGCAACTAATTGAATTTACAGCGTGAATATAAGACGAGCCTAAAAGGCTTCGAAATCTGCTCACTAGCAACCCAAAATTGCATTGGTGGGCTGGGTCAATAACCTAATTAAGGAACACATAATAAAATACTCGTTGACAACAAAGCTGAGTATATATATACATAATACATGTAGTAAGGATAAGTGGTCTAACATGTTTAAAAATTAATCACATGCAAAATACATTTCTTTAAAACACAAGTAAACATGCTCGGCCTTGACTCAAAATAAAGACTACTTGAGCACACATAGTTGATAAGAATTACCAATTAATAAGTAATACTTCCTCCGTTTAGAAATAGTTGCACCAATTCTATTTTGTGCACTATTCACATCTTACACTTAGATTGTCTCTGGTGATTTATATTTTAGGAAAAACGTAGTCATGTGAGGTCTTGTTAGATTCGTCTCGATGTATATTTATTTAAAATAAAATTTTTATAATTTTTAATTATTGATAATTAAAGATATTAATGGTTGAAATTATGCATCAGCATGGGTGAAAGTTATAAATGGTGTAACTATTTCTAAACGGATGAAGTAAGTAATAAGCAATAAGCATATAAGCAATCGATTACGAACATCGTCACCTTAATCCACACAGGCTACAATAAACTTACTACTATATCACATATCTCAGTGCTATTATTATAGACCTTATAATTGAGAGACAACGATAGGTCATTTTTGAAAAGTAGAAAATATTAAATAATACTGGATTATGAATGTAAATAGCACGATAAAGAGTAATACAGGACAGATGAAAATGAAAAATGTAAAAAGTAATGTGGGACGGATGGAGTACTGGTAATCTATGAAATCAATACTTAAAAATTAACAAAAAAAAAAGAGTTTTGAATTCTTTTTTTGATACATGGAGGAAAAACCAAAACACGAACATGGCCGTGTGCATATACTCTTGCGCACAAGCAGCGTTTGGGCCAGCACATAACATGCAACTACGAGAATGAGGGAGGGGAAGGGTGGTAAGCCCTTTTATCTTCCACCCGCAGGTTGTGGGTTCGATTCTCATTAGGGGGTTTGGGGGCTTTGGGATAGGTTGTATTTAGGTGCCCTGTGAAAGGACGTTAATGTAATTTATCTTACCAATTTTTTAAAAAAAAACATAACATGCAATTAGTTGCATCCACAACGGCATAACCAACGACCTTGTGTTGGGCTACTCAATATAATTGTTGGCTCTAGACCTAGTGATCAGAAGGTGATAATGGGTCGGGTTGAGGCTTTTTTCCAAAAAAAAAATGTGGTCCTTTTTCGAGTTAAAATGTCAAGTTAGATCTAATCCTATTTCAGGTAGAATTTTTTTCTCAAACTTGAGATTATCAAATTGAATTAATCAGACTTTCTGGTTCCCAAACCTAATACTCCATTAAATTTTTGTAATATAGATCTTCAATATATATACCAAAGGGGGGGCTTACGAAGGATGGGACTTTTTCCGTTAAATCGGGGGCCCATTTGTTGCAAGGTAGTGACCTTATAGACAAGGTGGATTTTAATTGGATTTGAAACATTAATGTTCCTCCAAAAGTCACCTCCTTTCTTTGGAAAATCTTTAATAACGGTCTTCCTACGAAGGATAGACTTGAAAGAAGCCATGTTTTTACCCCCCAACAATGTGTTTTGTGTGATGTGAATAGAGAAACGCTTTCCCATCTTTTCATCCATTGCAATTATACTACAGATACCTTTATTATTCTTCAATCGATGGATTCCTGGCCAACTTTTCCCAATCCCCCTTTGGATATGTCTTTTAGAGATCTCATTATAATGGTCAAAGAGTCTTTAGGCCTGGAGAGCACTGCGAAGCTAGCTATTTTTTGGTGGTTTATTTGGTTCACTAGGAATCAGTATGTGTTTAGAGACATTCGCTATTCTGCCTTTGCTACGGCTAGTCGTATTACTAATTTCCTCCGGGATTGGAATGGTGCTCAAGATATGGAAAGGAAACTTCTTCTTCCCTCCAATTTGATTTTTAGGCCCTCTTCCTTCAGCCCTTCGCCCAAGATAACTTCTTGGTCTCCCCCCTCCCCAGACCGTGATTGCTAATTTTGATGGTTCCAAGAGAAACGATGGTAGTACGGCAATTGGATTTGTCATTCGCGATCACTTGGGTGAGGTAATTTGCGCGGGTGCTCATTCTCTCAACCCTGAGCTCTCGATCCTCCAAGTTGAGGCCTGGGCAGCCAGAGAGGCGGTTCGTTGTGCTAGAAGTCTTAATCTGAATAAAGTTATTGTTGAAGGAGATAATAGTGAAGTTATCAAAGCCATGTCTAACACTAATAAGGTTCCTTGGTGTATTGACTCTATTGTTTCTTATGTAGGTAAAGAGGTTGCGGACTTTTCAGAGATCTACTTTCGGCATATTGGTCGGGAAGGCAATAGAGCAGCGGATATTATGGCAGCAAAGGGTCATCATTATAACTCCCCCACCCTTTTCTTGGTCCGAAAAGACATTTTAGGTTGGCCTCCACGGTAGGAGGTTGGCCTAGTTTTTCTTTCCTTGGTCAAAAAACAAAAAATGGTGTCCCCCTGTAAAATTACTTTTCTGCCATTCACTTATCAAAAAATACTTATTTTAAAATATTCAATTCCTTCTTGATCTACGACAATGTGTAATAAGGAAAGTTAAGATTACCTAACTTATAGTAAGATTTAATGTATGCATAAAACCTTTTCCCAAAAAAATATTCTTAAAAAGAGAAATTTTCGATCAAAAATTAAACTGATATAACTAAAGCAATTCCAAACAATTACAAAGTACCTAAAGTTCCAATTGCAATTACAATTTCAAAGAACATACATTAACAATCCATAAACATACCAAGAAAAATAAGAGGACATTCTCACTTTTTAATTTTTGGCTTTTATAATTGTCTTATTTGTCGATTAGGATAATTTATCATTTTATTTATTTAAAGATTCGTAGTAGTCGTTTGTGTCAGTTGGATAATTCATCTCATCATTTTATTTTTATGTAGAAATATGTCATGATTATTAGATATATTATTTAAAAATATGTTCGTAATTCAAATATATTAAAGAAATAAGCTTATAGTACCATCTAATTTCTCAATGTAATATTACGCAATAAATTACACATATATTAAAGATATTAGCATATAGAAGTATCATCCAATAATATCAACCTATAGTACATTTTGATACATGTTCATTTATCACATTTAAAAAAAGTTGTGAATATCAAATTAAACTACAATAAAATAATATTAGTGCCTCTAAGGCTTTTTAATATCAGTATTAATGCTAATATGTCGTTGCACGCATTGCGTGCGAGGCTAGTAAAGTTATATAGGAATTCTAATGCTCTTAGGGCCTGTTCTCCCCAACTTATTTTCTGTTCAGTTCAATTCAGTTCAGCTCAGTTCAATTCAGTCCAATTCAGTTCAGTTCAGTTCAGTTCCTAAGTTATTATCATTACGATTAATTAGTTATAATTTAATTCAGTTCAGTTCAGTTGTTTTATGCCGAATAGAACAGACCCTTAACGTATGCCTCGTGGTATAGAAGTTGGTTAGAATTAGAGCTGTCAGTTTGGTTAATGAACTGCTGGTTGAACTGAAACAACTGAAATTTGAACTGAATTAAACTGAACTGGGAGTAACTGTAACTGAAATCAACTGAAAAATGATGAACTGGAACTGAAATAAACTGTAAATGAAAAACCAAAACTGAACTGCAACAAACTGTAACTGAAAATAACTGTGAAAAACTGAAAAGTTGATCGATCAACTGAACTAAACTGAACTGAATATGTAACTGAATTAACTGAACTGAAACCAACTTAAACTGAAATTATTTTAAACTGATTTTAAACTGTACCCGAACCGAATTCACATATTACCCAAATTCATGATAGTACTCCAATTCACATACAAATTTTATCATGATAATTTTTTATTAGTACTTGAATTTATGACATACTCCCTACGGTCTTTATTAGTTTACCCGTTTCTTTTGCATAGAGTTTTAGGATAAATAATGTTGTGGGACATAGAAAGGAAGAGAAACTGTTATTTTATATTAAAGTTGAATGTATATGTGTGATGGAAAGTTAGTGGTCTCATTCCAAAAATAGAAACAAAGAAATAGGTAAACTGATAAGGGACATCCCAAAAAGAAATATGAGTAAACTAATAAAGGCCAGAGGGAGTATAACTTAATTTCTTGATAATTTTCAACTATGTCAAGTTCGCTGCTTTTATACTCCAAACTCGATTTAAATTTTACTCAACTTTATGATATACTCTCACTATCATGATAATTTTATTATTAATATATGAATTTATGACATTATAGCTTTATTTCATGATAAGTTGGTAATTTCAAAAAATCCATCAAACTTTTACTAAAGTATGAGATATAACTTTTTTGTTTCTTTCATAACTATTAACACCACATTAAGTATTATAAATTAATTCAAACTCCCCTTTAAGATGAATTTCTCTATTACTTACTAATACTAGTATTATTGATTGAATATATATATTAACATTATCATAAAATTCTTGTATTAAAAATCGTATCTATAAATAGAGAAAAGTAAGCCAAAATTGTCATTTTACTTATCATTCTCCAATATTCAGATAACATCTCTTTGGAATAAGTGTTATGTCTGCTTCACATAAAGTAAACACCTATAGATGCCCACTGTGATCTTTGGCCTCTTTTTTTTTTTTAATTATGTTTAGGAAAATATTCATATCCACCATAATCTTTGCATGCCTTTTTTCAGGAAGAAATTTAAATTTCCATTACGCTTGTAATACACAACAAATACATAAATACATGGTTATTGTAACAATATTAACAAATACACAAAAATACATCCTTGGAATATTAAGAAGAAAATTGGCTAGCAGACGATTAACTTAAATGAAGCATTGTTATGTTGAACCAATCTACCGAGTTACACTGTTCTACACCTGTTGCAACTGAATTAGATGCTTTTCGGTTCCGAAATGAAATCAACTTAAAGATATGATTAACTTAAGTAGAGTACTTGTTATTATCTTGAATTAAACTTAGGATCTTGTTAAAGTAGATGTTTTGAGTTTCAATATGAATTTAACTTAGAGACGATTAACTTAAATGGAGTATTGTTATATTGAACCAATCTACTGAGTTACATTGTTCTACATTGGTTGCAACTGAATCAGATGCTTTCGGTTCCGAAATGAATCCAACTTAAAGACGATTAACTTAAGTATAGTACTGTTATTATCTTGAATTAGTTAATCGACTTACATTGATACACTCATTCCAATAACAACTTGTTTCAATTTAAGTAAATGTTTTGAGTTTCAATTACTTCACCGACTTATGTTGATACATTCATCTAATGTAATATCAATTTCTTTCAGGTTGGCTAAGATACATGGGTTAACTTAAATGGAGTTTTGTTATTTTGATTTAACTTATCGATTCACATAAATACCTTGAGCTAATCCACTATTAACTTATTTTACGTCGATGATATGTTTTTGGTTTTCAAATGCATAGAGCTTAATGACTAGTATAGTTATATTAATCCATTGATCTAATATAGTAAGAGTAAGACATTGATCTAATCGACTTCTTAAAAATGTCTAACTCGTCTTTCGAGGAAGTTTATAAGAATTATATTGATATGAAGCGTCCTTTTTAACCAAACATCATGTAATTTGCATACAACTAAAAGTTTGAATATCAACTTATATAAAATTGTCTTATTCCAAATTGTCGAATATATCGATGCTACACGTATATACGATGTCACTTTCATACACTTTTTGTGAAGTACTAACAACGGTTTTTTTCGAGGCAAGTGTTAGACTACACTTATTTGCCACGTTAATTTTAACCGAACCCGAAAAAATAGTTGGCCAAAACCCGACATGAAGTTCCATTTTTCTCGAACAAATACAAGAATGTGACTAAATTCTACCCGAACCGATGTAATTATTGTCGAACTTATGTGATTTTCGTCAATAACTGAAATAAACTGAAACGAAACTGAAAATAACTGCAACGTGTTTTAAGCGCTTATGGATTCAACCATTAGTTGGTTTAAGCGTTTCGGATAAAACGGTTTAAACCTAATCGAAGCGAATCGAACCTAGAAAAAAATAAGCGAATTAAAGCGGGCGAAAAGTTTATTAACTGAACTGAACTATTAATAATTTTAACTGTTGTAAACTGAACTGATATGAAGTGAACTGTTTGGATATAACCATAACCGAACTGTTGAACTGAATTGACACCTCTAGTTAGAATGACCCTTATACAAATTACGCCAAAGGCCAAAAGCATTCCCCTTTCAGCAAAACCTGCCACAGTGACTCCTAGCACCTCCACCAGACCACTCGTCATCGCAGCCACCATCAGCTCTGTTGAGAACAAACCCAATTATTCTCTAATTTTTTTCCCTCTTAATTCAACCTCTCTTGTTTTCTTCTTTACCTAACATTCTAACTTCTTCATCTAATTGCGTTGACCAAGCTTTGCCCTTTGCTGCTTCAATCTTCATTAGGTACAAACTTTTTCCTTTTCTTTAATCTGGGTTGCTAAATAACGCTTAATCATTGCTTTTAGCTCTTCATCCCTACAGTTTTCATTTTTGCCGCCATTTGTACTTTTTGGATGTTTGGGAAATGTAATTCGGATTGTTCTTAGCATTTCTTTTCTAGGTTTTGTCTAATTTCCCGGAATGATCTTAGTTTTGTCATTTTCAATCTTAAATTTCTGTTCTTGGTGTTCCATTTGAATCCACAATTTCGTATGTTTAATGGGATTTGAATGTCTTGTGTTTTTCTCTTTTGGGGTTTTGTTCTTTTCACTTAGGATTATTTGACTTTAACTACCGATTTTTTTTCCAAATAACCTCCTTATTAACATTTTTTTTTTTTTTAAAATAACCACTCTATATGACTGTTGTTTTATATTACCTCGAGTTGACGGATTCCGTGAGAAAAAATGAAATATTCCGTGTGAAATTTGGAGATTTTTTTCCGGGCAATCAATTAAGTGGTGGCAATCTAAAATAAAAATAATCATATAAGCTAGTTTAGTAATAAAAAAAAGCGCAGGTAGTTTTTTGCAATCCGTAGATGGTGCACACGTCCGTATGGTGAAGAAGGTGCGCACGATGAACATCAAGCACTAGGTTATGAACATAAAAACCAATACCAATGAACATATACTAACAGAGATGTACCGATGAACATATACTAACAAGTCAAATGTGCATGAATAACAAGTCAAATGAACACATGTACATCAGTATATGGCTAACAAGCCAAATGAATATATGTACATCTCTGTTAGTATATGTTCATTGGTATTGCTGTTTTATGTTCATAACCTAAATAGCTTGATGTTCATCGTGCGCACCTTCCTCACCATACCTGGACGCGCGCACCTACTAATTTATAAGTTTTTTGGGGGCACAAAATTCTGTTGGCGCTACTTATCATATCATATTCTATGCATAGGTTGAAACTTGAAAGTTTGGACTGTGATTATATTGTTAAGTCAATTTTCCTATATAATATTTGCTATAATCGTATAATTTTAAGCCATAGTAGTAGAAGTACTTTATTCTAAGCATGCTGCAGAGTGCACATTTCCTGAGATGCCACCCAGTATTCTCAGACTTCCCCCCCATTTTGAGCTAGTGAATATGAGTTTCTCACATGGCGTATCAATTACTTACCGGGGATGCCGCTAAAGTGCACTCACACTTCCACCGTATTTGGAGGTAGTCGCTGGTATCACGTGGCGCATCGATCATTTACCCCAAATAACACTTAATTATAGAGTACTTAGGATTATAAATTTGAAGGGGTTAGTCATCAGTTCATTACCACTCACAAAATACTGCATTGCCAAATCAAACACTCATCACCAACCATCCTTTTACTCCTAATTACCTGCTTACCTTTGAAACATAACTATGGCAGAGCTTGGACTTGCAGTTGTTCAAACACTGTTCGCAGCGCTGCAATGTTCTGAGCTCAAAGAGATATGCTCTAAGTTGAATTACAAATCTCAACTTGAAGACCTTGAGAAAACTGTCACAGCGATCAAGAATGTGCTTCTGGATGCAGACTTCATGTTGGAGCTCTCCAATGAAGCACGCGGCTATATTGAGGATATCAAGGATGCTGTTTATGATGCCGATGATTTGTTCGATGAGTTTCTCACTCGCATTGAGTTGAAGCAGATTAGGGTGATCGGGAGCAAAAGGCATCATGAAATTATTGAGAAGGTACGTTGCTTCTTTTCTCCTAAGAATCAAGCTAGTCAAGCTTACAAAATGTGTCGTGAGGTTGAGAAGATTAGGAAGAAGTTGGACGCCATAGTTGATAATCGTAAATTTGCACTAAAAGTTAATACTAAGCCTATTTCTAAGAGAAGGAAGGAAAGTTGTGCTTATGTTGATGTGAAGGATATTGTTGGGAGAGATGATGAAAAGAAGGACATTTTAGATAAGTTGTTAGATTCAAATTACCAAGATGTTTGTTTCTTGACCATAGTAGGTGTCGGAGGCTTGGGAAAAACTGCCCTTGGCGCAGCTTGTGTTTAACGATGAAAAGATGAAAGAGTTTGCAAACTTAAGATTTTGGGTTTGTGTGTCTGATCAAGAAAAGCAACAATTTGATGTGAAAGCAATCCTCTGTAAGATTCTAGAATCAGTTACGGGTCAAAGATTTGTTGATTTTGATGGTTTTACAATGCAAATAGTGATAGAACAATTTCGAGTGAAATTAGGAGGAAAGAAATACTTACTTGTTCTTGATGATGTGTGGAATGAGAATCGTGAGAAGTGGGTTGGTTTGCAAAATTTATTAATGTTAGGTCAGAGAGGGAGTAGGATTATAGTAACCACACGTTCAGAAATGACAGCAAGAATTATAGGGGATGGGAATATTTATAAATTAGGAGGTTTGTCACGAGAAAGTTCATGGAACTTATTTGAGATGGCAGCATTTAACAAACGGGATCATCAACAAGTAAATCATTCTGACTTTGTAGAGATTGGGAGTAAGATTGTTGGAAAATGTTATAATATTCCTCTTGCTATTAAGGTTGTCGGCAGTCTTCTATATGGTCGAGAAATTACTGAATGGAGGTCATTTGAGGAGAGCGGTTTAGCTAACATTGGTAATGGTGATAATGAGATTATGTCTGTTCTAAAACGCAGTTATCATAATCTTGAACCCTCATTAAAGAGTTGTTTTACATATTGTGCTGTGTTTCCCAAGGATTTTGAAATCAAGAGAACAATGGTTATTAGTCTTTGGATTGCACAAGGATACATTGTGCCATTGAATGGAGGCCAAAGCATAGAAGATGCGGCAGAGGAGCACTTTTTGATTTTATTACGAAGATGTTTCTTTCAAGATGTAAAGAAGGATAAATATGATGATTTTAAGTCAGTCCAAATCCATGACTTGATGCACGATGTTGATCAAGAAGTGGGAGGGGAAGAAATTCAAGTGAATTCTGTTGCAGACTATAACTTTGGAGATAAAATTCGGCATGTGCATTATATTAGTAGCAATTGTACGGAAATATCTTTTAGAAAGACTAAAATCCGTTCATATATCGATGAAAATCGGTATAAGCCGAAATCTTGGGGTATACCAGTAGAAAATTGGATATGTCTAAGGGTGTTGCACTTGCGATATTTAGGTGGTGATAGCGCACTTGATTCAATAGGTAACTTGCTACATTTAAGGTATCTTAATCTCTCTAGTAGTTCTTTTGAGGCCCTCCCTGGTTCCGTTACTAAGATACATAACCTACAGACATTAGATTTATCATATTGCATAAATTTGAAAGAGTTACCGCATGATTTCAGCAAGCTACATAATCTGCAAACATTAAAGTTAAGGAACACTAAATTGAGAGAGTTGCCACATGATTTTAGCAAGCTATATAATCTGCAAACGTTAATTTTAGCGTTGTGCAAAAATTTGAAAGAGTGGCCACGTGATTTTGGCAAACTGGTAAAGCTTAAGCACTTGGATATATCTGTTTCTGGGGTGACCTATATGCCTTCCGGCATGCTTAGGTTGACTAGCCTTAGAGTGCTAACTGATTTTGTCGTCGGTAGAAGATCTCCAATTGAGAAACAATATGGTGAGGAGCTCAAAGATCTAAAATCCCTCACCAACCTAACAGGTGGCATCAAGATTCATGTGGATGAAAATTATAGAATTATTGAAGGCTTGAATGACATGAGAGGAGGTTATTTGAGTAATATGAAACAACTCAAGAAGGTTTTTTTTCGCATTACTCAAAAGAATAACCCTGAAGCTGTGTGGGTAAAGTTAGAGCCACATCCAAATCTTAAGAAATTATACTTAAGGTTTTATAGTGGTACAACAATTCCACTGTGGGGTAAAACAGATTGGACAGTCTCCCTCCCCCATCTTGTCAAGATCCACATTGGTTCTTGTGAAAAGTTGCAGCATATGCCATCATTGAGTAAACTACCTTATTTGAAATCACTGAAACTTTGGGATTTGTACAAGTTGGAGTACGTGGAGAATCCAAGCAACGGTAGCAACTATGCTGAAGCAAATTCTACAGCAATATTCTTTCCTTCCCTCGTATCTCTTCAAATCGGGGGTCTTAAAAAGTTGAAAGGATGGTGGACTGAAGAGGGGTTGGTTGATGTTGATTACTGCTTCAGGAGGAGATTTGGATTTTCCCATCTTTCTGAATTGCGTTTCAGGGAAACCAATAAAGCATCACGAATACTCAAGATGATTATGGGTAAAGAAAATGATATTGTTGCAAAGACTAGTTCACCAGACGATGTCCAAGTACAGGAGATCACAGGTGTGGGTTATTATGCATCATGTCTCACTACCCTCTGCATATTAGGCGATAGCGAGCTGGAGAATTTATCAGAGATTGAGGTGATATTCGAGAGCTGTGCTTCTTCCCTGCAAAGCCTTAAAATTGTTAAATTCAACCTTCTCAATCAACTTTCTGGAGGGTTGGAGCATCTCACAGCATTGAAATCGCTCTCTCTTATTGGCATGGATCAATTGAACTTCTCAGAAGACGATGACGAGGACAACGTGATGCAGCCTTGGAAATTCTTGCATCAGAGCCCATAGTCTACAATTGACTAAACTGAACAATATGACAAATCTTGAGCATTGTGTGAATTTAAAAGCCCTGCCAGAAAGTATTAGCTGCTTATCATCTCTTCAAGCCCTCACCATCCGAAGTTGCAATGCTCTCAAATCACTTCTAGAAGCAATATGCAACCTCACCTCCCTCCAATCTCTTTACGTAGCTGGTAATCAGAGACTACGAGAAAGATATAGGAAACCAAATGGGATCGACTGGCCCAAAATTCAACACATCCCTGATGTTCAAGTCTTGTGATTGATTACAGAAACTTGGTACTCTGTTCATCCCCAAGATTTCCAATAAGTTTTTCTATACTTTGAAACTACTGTTGATTATTCTTCAATTTATAATTCACTGGCAAAGTATCATGTAAGATTATTTTAAGGTTAGGTACTTACTGCTATTTTCATTAGTTTAGTAGCTGGCTACCCATGGAAGCAAGACATTCCTTCTGCCACTTTGTATAATAATTTTACGTTATTGCTTAGTTTGGCTGTATGGTTGGAAAGATTTGACTTGGTCGTAATCATGTAATTATTAAACTAGTGAGTATCCCGGGCGATGCTCCAGGTTATTACAAAAAAAAATTGACGTCATGAAATGATAAATAATTACATAGTATTTTGAAAAATAAACTCTCAAAAGTTTAGAAATGAAAGTAATAGCTTAACTTTCTACAAAAAATTGGCCGAACTAAGAGTTAATTATGTCTACAATAGTCTTTTGTTATTTCCATTAAAGTGTTAGGGATTTAAATACTTGTATAAGTCTTTTAATAAGATATTATTGTATTTTATTTTAAAATAGTAAACATTGATGAAATGTTGGATTCATGGTTAACCTCTCACCTTTCATATCAAAGGTCATGAGTTCGATACCTTGTAACTACACAATGTTACTTTTTTAGTTAAGAGGTTTGACATTGAAATAGAGCATTTGCATTAGCACTTTAGAGGAGGTGTCATGTGGCACATAGATTTTTGTACGAACGCATTTTAATATATTAGTATAGATATTAATATTCCTTGTTTAAGAATTGCTAACTTTACCGTCTTCAAATATGGCTAAACTTGCATTGAAAGTATATTAATTTTTAGAAAATTTTGTCCTAAATTACCATGATTATAAACTAGTAGTTTGTTCCCACACACCATTGTACATTCCTCTTATCTAATTAATAATTATAATTAGGAGGCTTTTGTTTCATGTAACGAATGAAAAGAGAATTTAAAGAACCTTCATTTATTGAGATTAGTTTGGTGGTACCTTATCAAGTTTTCAAGGTTGCAACAGTTGCAACGAATGCCTTTATGCACAAATATTAAAGGTAAAACTAGTTTTTAGGCTCGGGCTACGCCCCGAGTACATAGTGACAATTTTCATTTATTAATATTTCACTATAAAATGATAACACGAAATATAACTTGGTGTAGTGGTTAAGACATTAATATATGAGCTTGAAGTCATGAGATCAAATCTTATACAATGCATTTTCTAAGTTTTTTTTATTGTATGTGAATTACATGGATTAAGAAATCTTAATGGAGCGCGCGCGTAACGCAAGACCGTTGTTTAAGACGCCTTTTAATATATTAGTATAGATTTTACCGAATTGCCCATGCTTTTTGCATGTGGGGTAGGTAAGCTTAGGCACAAATAGGTATCTTGGAATTCTTTTGCATTGCTCCCTAATTTTGTTGCTCAGCTACACAATTTGCAGACATCTATATCTATACTAATATATTAAAAGGTATTCATAAGAAAGTTTGTGTGTCACGTAGCACTCTCTTCTAGGGGTGTAAGCGATCGCAAAAGTCAGAAGTCAATCCAGGTTCAGTCCAAACTTGTCGGATTGGACCTGGATCAAATTTTTTTGATCGGACTCGGACTCAAATTTTCGAGTCCAATTATTTTCGGACTGGATTTGGACTCATCGCTTTGGAGTCCAATAAGTCCAGTCCAGTCCAAAAATATTTTTATATATAATATATATATTATATATTTTTATATATAATGTATATATATATTTAATATTTATATATATAATATAAAAGATGTATGTGACTTATCTTCTGGAATGGATATAATGAGCTTAATTTTTCAATTATGAGAAAATGTTGAAAATCATTGAATCTAAATCGGGGAAAAAAATAACACTTCCTCCATTTTTTTTACATGTTACATTTTGACATTTTCACTATTCACAAATTTCACTTTGACCATCGTTTGTGATTTATACGTGAATAAAAATATAGACATGTGGGATCTTGTTAGATTCATCTTAATATGTATTTTTTTAATGTGTACTTTTTATAATTTTTACAAATACAAAATTAGAGATATATGTCCTCAAAATTTTGCATTGGCATGCGTGAAAAGTGAAAGTGTAACATGTAAAATAAACGGAGGAAGTATAATAATCGGACTGGACTGGACTGGATTCGGACTTAAGAAAAAATTATCGGACTGGACTGGATTGGACTCAAAAAATATTTGGATCGGACTTGGACTCAAATTCTCGAGTCCAAAAAACTTTGGACTGGATTTGGATTTGGCAAAGTCCAATCCAGTCCAATCCACTTACACCCCTACTCTCTTCTAAGCTAAGGCTCAAATACAAAATACTTTATTTCCAAGTCAAACCCTCAATTAAAAGATATAGTGTCGTGTAATTACAAAGTATCGAACGCGTGACCTTTGAAATGAAAATTAACGTATCATAAAGTCTTATATTTATATCTCATTAAAAGATTTACACGAGTAGTTAGATACCTAACATTGCTGGTGAGTAATTGCAATAAACTTGAACTCTTTCATCCCTATTAATGAAAGTAACTACAGAAAGTTGTAAACTGTTCATCCCCAAGATTTTAAAGTTTTTCTATCTTTGAAAGTACTATTTACTTCCAATATAAAGTGTTTTTTTATTGTCCACTATTCTAGAGTAGACTATGAGCATCTGGAGAGCACCTGTGTACGTGCACCTGAGATTATCTGACAAAATATTGAGGAGTGACAACACTGCAGCTCTGAAGGCGTTATAGTTTTTGGACTTAAAGAATAAATGGCAGTCAAAACAAGGTATGCATTCTTGTTGATGCCAATCTATGCTTTTCAGATTGAAAATAGATGTGATGCATGCACAAGGTGTTCTTATAATAGATTGCACTAAGATATCAGTATCTGACAAGTTTTTCCTAGTGTTAATTTCAACGATATATAATGTGTGCATATGGCCTCAAGTGGAAATTTTTTTAAAATTTTGGGAAATGCTCATTGGTACCCTTTAACTATTGACTTTTGTTATTGGTACACACAAAATCTAGTTGTTTTCTCTCTAGTACCATTATACTAATGACTTCCTAATTGTTGTGAACCTAACGTTAATTAAACGTAATAAAGTCAAGTGTTAAGTTAGAAATATGCTGAAACTACCTTATTGTGAGTACTCGTCTGCAGCACATCAGCATAATATTGGACACCTCATTACATACAAGAGGAGGGGCAAGAAAGGTAATACACCAGCACCAGAAAAATGACATCAGGGTCACACGTCAGAGGATCCAGATGGCAACAATAGAGAGGAGAAGGACAGTAGAGAGAATGTTCCCCACTACCACCCTGTACTTATTTTCTCTAATGATTATTGGGCCTGGGTAGTGGAGCTGAAGTAGTATAAATAGTAGGATGGAGAAATCAGTAGGCATCCAGAAATTACTTATTTAGTTTTCATTTAGTTGTATTGAGCTTGTGGGAGAGCCTCACCTCTCGAATGTGAGCCCAGTTGTGTGTAATTGTTGATCCTTGATCCAGTTTATACAACATATCCCTCTGTTTTCTTGTTATTTTCCCATTATCCTTGAGTATTTAAGCTGGTTTCCAGCAGTTGGTATCAGAGCAAGGACGTTATCTATGGCCCCTACGCAGCTGCAAAGAGTGGAACAGTTAGAACAAGACTTCGCTGGGCTACACGCCGCCTTAAACGAGGTGATGATGAACCAGCAGACCATGGGGGAGAAGCTATCAGGGGAAATGGCTCAGATGAGTCAGCGCTTGGAAGGGAGAGTGGACCGAGACAGAGAAAACCATGACTTGGCGATGAATCGGATGAGGGAAGAGCAACTAAAATTTATGGCTGAGATGAGGGAAACTCTCGCAAATGCAAGAACTCCGACCCATGACTCCTCGGCCACCCCTAGCATCCGACAGCCTCAACCCTTCCAACCACCGATTCACCCTAACCCCCCTTTCAATCCTCCAAATCAACCCCCTTTTCACCTACAACCAAATAACCCACCTACCCAACCACCCAATCAGCCACCCTTTCAACCACAAATTTTGAACCCACCCTTTAACCCCCCTTTTAACCCATCCTTCGGACCGAAACATCATGACGAAGCGTTCCATCCGCCACCCCCATATACCCCAAACACCCTAGCAGCCACCCTCGGCAACTGGAGGTTTAAAAAACTTGACCTATCCCTCTTCGACGGAATCAACCCTGATGGGTGGATATTGAGAGCGGAGAGGTATTTTCGTTTCTACAGACTTGAGGAAGCAGAGAAAGTTGAAGCGGCGGTCGTGTCCTTAGAGGGCGACGCCTTGCTGTGGTTCCAATGGGAGAACGGAAGGAGAGAGATTGTAAGATGGGAGGAGCTTAAGGGCCAGTTCATTAATAAGTTGAACGGAGACATCAGGGCTGAAGTTCGACTACTTAACCCATCAACCTTGGATATGGCAATGGACATGGCCATCAAGGCTGAAGACAAATTAAAATGGGCCGGCCCACGAAAAGCAACCTCAGCCCAAACTCGCAATCAAAGCTACAACTCAACCCAATACACTTACTCAAAACCCAGCACCACAAATTACAACTCCAGCACCATAAGTTACAACCCATCCCAAAGTGGATCCAATATTCTTCCCAGATCCACTGCATCATCCCAGCCTTTTCCCTCCAGAAACTTCACGACCACAAATACCACGCGAGGTGGTGGCGAAATAAGGAGGCTGAGCAAACGAGAAATGCAGGAGAAGCGAGAAAAAGGCTTGTGTTTCCGTTGCGACGAGAAGTGGAATGTTGGACATCGGTGTCGCCGGTGTGAGCTCAATGTTTTGGTCAGCGCCGAGGAGGAAGAAGATGAGGTGGAGGCAGTTCTGGGTGACACCAAGGTGGAGGAGCCAAAGGAAGACAACACCACCGAAACCCAACCGGAAATTTCAAAGGCCATGAAGATGAGAGGGCAGATTCAAGGGCAAGCAGTGGTGGTTATGGTGGACCCAGGGGCCACCCACAACTTCCTGTCAAAGGCCACTATACAGAAGCTGGACATTCCCATTACTTCCACCAAGGGATTCGGCGTCACTCTGGGGACTGGCGAAGCCATCCACGACCAAGGTGAGTGCAAATCTGTGATATTACAATTACAGGGGATAGAAATAATTGAGGATTACCTACCCCTTGAGCTGGAAAATTCTGATTTAATTTTGGGTATTTAATGGTTGGAGAAACTTGGGACCATGACCAACAATTGGAAAACTCAAACTCTGAAATTTAATGTGGGAAATGAGGTGATAACTTTAAAAGGGGATCCCTCTCTGGGTAGAACCCTTATTTCACTGAGAAACATGGTAAAGACCTTAGCTCAGGAAGGTGGAGGATACTTAGTGGAACTGAACAGAATGGAGGGGACAGAAAAAACAAGGCGACACGAAATTGCCTTGTTTTTGAGGCGAGTAGTGAAGGATAACGAGGGGTTTTTGCTGCATTGGGTGAGCTGCCACCTTATCGGGGGCACAAGCATGCTATCATATTGAAGGAGGGGTGTGACCCAGTGAGCGTTCGTCCCTACAGGTACCCACAGATCCAAAAAAATGAGATTGAGAGTCTTATTGAAGACATGTTAAATGCTGGCCTCATTAGACCCTCGAGCAGCCCCTTTTCTAGCCCCGTACTTTTGGTGAAGAAGAAAGATGGGAGTTGTCGATTTTGTGTCGACTATAGAGCCTTGAACAAATCCTCCGTTCCCCACAAATACCCAATCCCCATTATTGATGAGTTACTCGATGAGCTCAAGGGAGCAACGATGTTTACAAAGCTTGATTTGAAATCGGGGTACCATCAAATAAGAATGAAAGAGGGAGATGAACACAAAACCGCTTTCCGAACTCACCAAGGTCACTATGAATTCATGGTGATGCCCTTTGGCCTCACCAATGCCCCGACCACTTTTCAGTCATTAATGAACGATGTGTTCAAACCATACCTACGCTAGTTCGTCTTGGTTTTCTTTGACGACATTCTTGTTTATAGCCCCACCCAAGAAGCCCACAAGCACCACCTATACACCGTCCTACAAACATTGAGTCACCACCAACTCTTGGCTAACCTCCAAAAATGTGATTTTGGCAAATCTAAAATTTCCTATCTTGGTCACATTATAACCGCTGCTGGGGTAGCAGTTGACCAGGAGAAAATCAGGGCTATGACATCTTGGCCTCTTCCACATACCATCAAAGAGCTACGAGGGTTCCTTGGCCTCACAGGCTACTACCGGAAATTTGTGGCAGGATATGCCAAAATAGCCCATCCTCTCACCCAACTTCTCAAAAAGACAACTTCAATTGGACCCAAGAAGCTACCCTTGCCTTTGATAACCTCAAGCGTGCTATGACTACCGTTCCTATTTTAGCCCTCCCCGGTTTTTCAAAAGTTTTCACTTGTGGAAACCGATGCTTGCGACTATGGTCTTGGGGGTTTCTATCCCAAGAAAACCACCCAATTGCTTACTTTAGCCAAACTTTGGGTCCGAGGGCCAAGCTTAAGTCAATCTATGAAAAAGAGCTTATGGCTATTGTGATGGCGGTGCTTAAGTGGAGGCATTATCTTTTGGAGAGGAGATTCGTCATTAAGACGGATCAACAAAGCCTCAAGTTTTTAATGGAGCAAAGGGAGATCGGGCCGGAATACCAACGTTGGGTGAGTAAACTAATGGGGTTCACATTTGATATTAGCTACAGGTCGGGTGTCACCAATACGGTGGCCGATGCTATTTCAAGGCAAAAGAACAATGATGTTGAGTGCAACACCATGAGCACTACGTGCAAGTTTGCATGGGATCAATGGCTGCCCCAAATCAAGCAAGATGCCTTCATGAAGCAGGTCACTCGGGATATTCTAGAAGGGAAACCTGCCCCCAAGGGGTATACTGTGCACCAGGGCCAATTATTGTACAAAGGCAGGTTGGTCTTACCCCGAAAATCACCCCTCATTGCCTTGTTGTTAAGGGAATATCATGACAAATGACCGGGGGGACACTGCGGGATTTGAAAACCTAGCAAAGACTTGCCACAGAGTGGTTTTGGCCAGGTATGAGGAGGGAAATTTGGAGGTATGTGCAAGCTTGCAGTACGTGTCAGCAGAACATACACTCATCTTTGAGCCCAGGAGGATTACTCCAACCATTACCCATACCCAACCAGGTTTGGGAAGAAATCAACCTTGATTTTGTGGAAGGGTTGCCCTCCTCACATGGGAAAGACACAGTACTGGTTGTAGTTGACAGACTCACCAAGTACGCTCACTTCATCAGTCTAAAACACCCCTTCACAGCCCCGGTGGTAGCTGAAATTTTCACAAAGGAAATTATCCGGTTGCATGGGACCCCTCTCAGCATAGTGTCAGACAGAGACAAGGTTTTTCTTAGCTTCTTTTGGAAGGAAATCTTCAAGCTACAAGGGACCTCCCTTCAATTCAGCACTGCTTATCATCCTCAATCAGATGGGCAGACCGAGGTAGTTAACAAATGCCTTGAGTCCCACCTTCGATGCTTCATCAATGGGAAGCCAAGAACTTAGAGCAAATGGCTCCATTGGGCAGAGTATTGGTATAATACCAGCATGCACTCTGCCACTGCTTGCACACCCTTCAAGGCACTCTATGGGAGAGACCCCCCTCAACTCACTAAGTATAACAGGGGTCAGACACCAGTGTCTACTGTGGAGGAACAAATGATTGAGAGAGATGCAATTTTGGATGACTTAAAGGCCACTTACTGAGATCACAACACAAGATGAAATTGTATGAAGATGGGAAGAGAAGGGAAGTGAACTTGGAAGTGGATGATATGGTGTACCTTAAGTTACAGCCTTACAGACAGAGCTCCCTGGCTAAAAGAGCTAATGACAAGTTGCCAGCAAGGTACTATGGACCCTTTCCGATCCTACAGAAGGTGGGCAAGGTTGCCTACAAATTAAAACTACTTGTGGAGAGCAGGATACACCCTGTGTTCCATGTCTCCCAGTTGAAACTAGCTATTGGTAACAACTCAGCCAATCCCAGCATCCCTCCCCAACTGTCACCTGACTTGGTGATGGAGACTGAACCTGAAGAGTTGTTGGGAATCAGATCCAGCACTTCCACTGCCTCCAACCCTACTGAAGTATTAATTAAGTGGAAGCATCTGCCTACATATGAAGCTACATGGGAAGATTTTTCAGCCATTTCGGACAGATTCCCGGCTTCCACCTTGAGGACAAGGTGGCTCTTTGAGGGGCGGGTAATGCAAAGACATCGAGATAATACCTGGACACCTCATTATATACAAGAGGAGGGGCAAGAAAGGTAATACACCAGCACCCGGACAAATGACATCGGGGTCACACGTCGAGGATCCGGATGGCAACAATAGAGAGGAGAAGAACAAGAGAGAGAATGTTAACCCACTACCACCCCGTCTTGCTTTTCTCTAATGATTACTGGGCCCGGGTAGTGGAGATGAAGTAGTATAAATAGTAGGATGGAGAAATCGGTAGGCATCCGGAAATTACTTATTTAGTTTTCATTTAGTTGTATTTAGCTTGTGGGGAGAGCCTCACCTCTCGAATGTGAGCCCAGTTGTGTGTAATTGTTGATCCTTGATCCAGTTTATACAACATATCCCTCTGTTTTCTTGTTATTTTCCCATTATCCTTGACTATTTAAGCTGGTTTCCAGCATCATCCCTATTAGGGTTCTCATCCTCAGTATAACTACTGTTTTGAGTACTCGTTGACTCCCAACACTAATTTGTACAATAAACTAGGCTGTTTTACTGTTCCAGCCTAAATGTCAATTAGCTAATTTTTCACTATGACCCTATCTACCAAACATAGTCATAAGATCACTGTCTATTAACAATGCCCAATGTTTCTAATCAAACGCATACTAGAAGTTTATGGGTAGTCAAAAGTAATACCAAATTTCCTAGCCACATCTTCATACTCAATAGTTAATAATACACTGATAAACTTCTACTCTAATATCTATCTCCTTATTCTTCCAATGAAAATGCAGTAGTTAATGATTACCACCCATTCTGCAAACCAAAACAAGTAGACAAATAACGCACTACTATGAGTTTATGGTACCAACTCTTTTAGCCACACAAATCTGACCAAGCACTTGAAACTTGGTAAAAGACCAACTTCGCTCAACGCTAGAAATATTCAATAACATTCAGTTCGCTTACTCTACAGTTAATTTTGATGTGGGTAATACAATCACAGCTATGACAAAGTATTAATGGCCTATGCAAACAAACAAAATTAAAAGACATCCCTCTTTCACAATATTTCCACATGATCACAACATTCAACGCAAAACAAAATAACACTACAGAATGACAAATTTCCACAATTCACTACAATAAACTGAGACAGCGCATTTTATGAATATCAAACTACTTAACTACTTCACATGATTAAACATTAAGAAAACATACTTCATATAATGTGAGACCACAACCTCTTTATTATTCCCCAATTTGTGTTGAATTCCTCGAAAATTTGACCATAGTAGTGCAAAAAGAATCCCTCAAGCTCAAGAGATGAATCAGGTGTGGCGTCTTTTGATTAAGTTCAAAGGTGGAGAACAGAGGCAGAGATTTGAGAGGATTTGAGAGAAAATGATTTTGAAAGAAGGATGGTTCTTATTTTGGCAGTTGGGTGTGGTGAGGCATTTTGCTAGGGATTTTGTTTCCATTTTAAATTCTTTAGAAATAAACGACAGAATTAGGAAGTTAAGGACTTCATTAACGTTTAGTTAATGTTAGGTTCACAGCCATTAGGTAGGTAGTCATTATTGTAATGGTGCTACTATGCTAGAGAGAAGTCGATTAGATTTTGTGTACCAATACCAGTGGCAAACGTCAACAGTTTAGGGTATTAGTGAGAAATTCCCTTTAAATTTTAGTTCACTGTGATGCCAATAGGCCATAAAATTAAAATGCCATGGCCTAGAAGTGAATTCATCCTTTGCTAATGTATAGTTGTACATAGTACCTAATAATAAAAAAAAGGGGATTTCTAGAGAGAGGGGCTCTGCCTTCTCTCTAGAAATTCCTCTTAAAAGGAAACCCTAAAAATTCCCCCAAATCAATTTCTTTAGAAATTGAAAACCTAGCCTCCCATTTCTTCATCTCTTCCTAGATTTAGCCATTGTTATGGCTTAGTTCTTTTCATTTTAGTCAAATATTTCTTGTCCTCAGTCGGACTTCTTTTCTCTAGGCCTTGTCTAGCTTTCGCGATGTTTCTTCGTCGCGTTGTTTGTTCATGAGGTTTGCTGGCTTCCAGTTCGGGCTTCTTTCCGTTTTCCGTCGTCGGTGGTTTCGTTTGGCGGTGGGTCAGTGTTCGCGCTCGTTGGCATCGGGTGAGGGTTAGCTGCTGGGCTGCGGGCTTCGGGCTTCGGCCTAAGGGCTTCGGGTTCGGGTTCGGGCTTTGGGCTGAGGGTTCCTCTCCTGATTTCCTTCCCTTAGCCGGTTGATTGTCAGTAAGTTGGGTTTGTTTCATTGGAAGTAGAGGGTGCCAATTCAGTGGAGTATGTTTTGCCCCCCGTGACGGGTTCAAGAAGGCGTCTTTGGTTGAGCCTAGGGAGAAGGCTCTTTTGCCGCGGCGGAGCTTCCACTGGTGTTATTTTGTGCTCCTTTATCTTCTTTCTGGTTACTTGTTATTTGTAACTTGTAACATCCTCCGGGATATTTTAGGTGGTGTTTCATTGTAGAGACACCTCCTAGTTTTCTCTCCTGATCAAAAAAGAATAAAAAAAAATGTATAGTTGTACATGTCACAAGCATGGAGGAAAACGCTAATGAGAAAACTCGACAAGAATGCAATTGCATTTATAGTATAGGAACTGCTGTACAGGAGGGCTAAAATATCTTTCGATGATGTTCAGGGTGCTATATGATCAGTGCTCTTACGCTGCATTAGCTTCTACCAGAATGTTTATACCCTCCTGGACTTCCAGGTACCTTGTATGCTATGGCGTAGTTTCATGCAAAATTGTTTGAAGTAAATTTAGGTGCTTTTTGGGACTTTTATCTGAATTAGTCTATTAGCTACTCATAGAAGCAAGTCGTTCCTTCTGATTCTACGTTATTGTTTACTTTGGTTATATATTTGGAAAGAGGTTTGGCATAATTTTATGTAAAGACTTGTGTTTTCACTTAGGGCATGTTCTCCCCTAGCTTATTTTCAGTTCAGTTCAGTTTAGTTCAGTTCCTAAATTATTATCATTACTATTAGTTATAATTTAATTCAGTTCAGTTCAATTCAGTGCAGTTCAATTCAGTTCAGTTCAGTTCAGTTGCAATTAGTTCAGTTTAGTTGTTTTATGCCGAAGAGAACAGGCCCTTAGTTCTTTTTCTGTGCCCTAATGTTTTTATTCTTTCTTCCATCTTAGTGTGATAGTGTCTAACAACTGCCGTAATGAACCTAAAGTAAAGATTTCGACATGTATTTAGCCAGGAACATTAGCAGGTACATATCGGGAGCGGACTGGACACGAAACTTTGAATACACGCCTTTTCCTCATCTAGAGTTTTTTTAAGTTTGCTAAGTGTTGTCTCTGTTTTTTTTTCTACCCATCTTGTACTTTCACACTATTCACATATTTCACTTTGAATATTATTGATGGTTTATATGTAAGAAAAAACATAGTCATGTAGAATCTTGTTAGATTCATCTGAACATATATCTTCAAAATATCAACTATTTAAAATTCCTACTTTTTCCTAATTAAAGATTTTTAATGAAGCTTGAAAGTCAAACTATGTAGATTACAAAGAAACAGAGGTTGTAATCCTTTTCTTCTTGTTCTCATTCCCACGTTGCTTTTACCCCAAAAATTTGCTTTCCAGCATTATTTATAGAGATATTTTCATGGTAACACTCTACTTTTGCACCAAAACATACTTACTCCCAGTGGCGGATCTAGGATTTTACGGATGGTGGGTCACCACCACAGTCTGAAAATGTGGTCATGGAAATGGTAATGGAGTCGGAACGGATAAGTTGATCACAAACTGCATCGCGATTGCCACGTGTCATGCTTTTTTTTAATGTTTTCAAGTGCTATTAATTTAATGTTTTCAAGTGCTATTAAGTTTTTGTACAAGATATCATGAAACAAGATTCATTATTAACTATGTTCCGAAAAAGAAAATAATAATTTTAGTTATTACTTCTTCATTTTTTTTACTTACAACATTTTTCATTTTAGAATGTTGCATATTGCTTGCAATATTGACATTTTTGGCAATATATTATCTCTATATCTCGTAGCACGTGAAGGGTCCTTTTTTAAAAACTTTTTATTCATCTCATTTTCTAAATTCTTGTGCCATATTTCAATGTTGCAAGTAAAAAAAATAACGGAAGAAGTATATCAAAGAATAAAAAAGATCCTAAATATTGTATGATTCAAATGTTCATCCATTTTGTTATCAAATAAAAATATAAGGCGAAATCTATTATTCAATAAATACTTGTATAAAAAGTCAAACATTTGCCCCAAAGAAGTCCACTTTTAAAAAATAATTGTACTTTAATTTATTATAATAATTAAAAATCCACTTTTAAAAAACCTATACTATACTAAATAGAGTAAAAAAAGTAAAAAAACAATACAAATAGAGTAAAAAATTGAAGAAAAAGATAATTACCTACCCATAGCCCACCCACCTTCTTTCTCTCTCTTACCCCTATGTTTCTACGGTTCAAAGAAAGTAATCAGACACAATTACTTCTTCTTCGATTCCTGTTTTCTTCGACTATGGCATTACTGCCATTACTTGTTTATTTCCCCTTCTTCACTTGCCTTCTCTCTCTCTCCTTAGTTTTTCAATCCTTTTTGTCACTGTTTCTGCTTTCTATCTCTTTTCTCCTTTTTTGGTTCACAAATTAAAAGTCAAAAATTCAAAGTTATGGCTTCTTTTTTCTGCTATCTCCTCTCTTCTTCTTCCTATATCTTCATCTTTTTCTCAGATAATGGTGGGTCACGTGACCCACCATGACTAAGGGTGGCTCTGCCACTGCTTACTCCGTTCAAAAGTAAATTAAACTTTGGGGTTTGTTATGGGGATTAAGGAGAGGAGAAAAATAGAAATAAATAAGAGGGACTTATGTGATGAAAAGAGAGATAGAGAGAAGTAAATGTCGAATAAAGTAGCGTTTCAATTATTTTGAAATGGCCTAAAATCGTAAGTGTTTTATATACTTCCTCCGTTCTAAAATAAATGAAACACTAACCATTTTAGGTCGTTTCAAAATAAATGAAACATGACTATATTTGATACTTCTCTCTATCTCTCCTTCATCACATGGGTCTCTTTTCTTATTTCTCTCTATTCTTTTAAATTCCCGTGCTAAGCCCCTACGTTTGATTTAACAAATGGAGGAAGTATTTTAGAAGAGAGGAAGTATTGAAGTTTCACCAAATGTAGTTTTATTGTTGATTTATGTAACCTTAAGAGCAAAAACCCTAGCCGCTATCCCCTCCTCTCCTCTATCTCCTCTTTTCAAAGAAAACCCTCTACAGGGGCTGCCATGGACGTTTTCGTCCATGGTAAGCCCCTCTTTCTCTTCTTTTTGCAGCTTCCAGTTTAATTTCGTGCTTTTTTAGTTTTTTTTCGCAATTTTCAACAAGTCACATTTGTGTGATGGTTTTAGTCTCCTTTATGGGTTTTGTAGTCAACCCCCCTTCACAGTGGGTGTATTAGTTTGGTTTCTTTGTGTGTTACTGGGGTTTGGACCCTGTCTCCAGTTCAAGGTTGATTTGTTGATAGGATTTTGTGCGGGATTGCAACGGTGGTCAATAATTCGCGTACAATCGGTTGAATTAACTCTGGTTCTACATCAAAACTACATCAGATCGTTAGACCCCCTCGTAGAAGGCTGCATTAGACAATGATGTGAAAGAGGGTATTTAGAAGGGTTATTTGTGCTCAACGATCGTAGTTTTGCCATATTAGAATTTAGTTTCTTTCAATTTGATCTGTATCTTTTAGTTTCTGACTTCTATTGTTGATTTCATATGACTTCATATTAATGAAGGAATTTTCACTTACAAAAGAAAGTAACCTTAAGAGCATGTTTAGTTGGAGAATAATAAGGGTCTTAAAAAAGGATTCAAAATCAAAATATGTTATAAATTATCTGTAAGAATTTGCATTCAGTTTCCAATCTATACAGAACCCTATTTCGGTTTTCTAATACCTTGTTCTATAGTGCATTGTAACACCCCCAAAATCCATACACGTCTAAACTACGTTGCATCGACTTTGGGAGTGTTACCGCCGCGGTGAAACGCAAGGCTTATTGAAATTAAAACGTTAACAACTCCTTATTAAGAAAAACTACATTGCAGCGGAAATAAAATATTTACTTTAAACTACAACTCGGGAATCATCATTGACCCCTTTTATTCAAACCATTAACTACGAATATTAATAATTCTATAAGTTCAACAAAAACACTTAAGAGTTTATAAACCAGAAATTATTCCCCGTATGCCAAAACTCATGCAGCATCACTAGCATACCTAATATGCTCCCCATTGAAATATCAACGGTTCATCACAGGTCAACAAACATCACAAATAACAAACAATCAGCTATGATGAGTACGTACATAATCAGTTAAATAATACATATTAAACATAATAGAATAATAATAAACATTCCTAGACATGATACTACAAGAATATTACATTACATTTTTATAGTTTAATTGGCATCGAACGGGCACCGTCATCTTTCTAGAATCATACGGGCTACTTAATCCTTAATAGACGACTTGGTCTATTAGATGGAATGTAAATACAGTTGACAAGGGAGAAGAAAAAAAAGAGGAGAGAGAAAATTCTTTGGGGGAGGAAAACGGCTGATTAAAACTTAGGGTTTTTTTTTCTCTCTCTCTTTTTCTTTTCTCTTATTTATAGCATGAGAAACCTATGTTTACTAGGATTTGTTTCCAAATCAAATTCCTATTTCTTATTTTTATTTAATTTGAAAAATGTAACAAAACCGAATTATAATATAATTAGGTACAAAAGTAGGTTGTATTTTCTTATTTGTAAAAAATAACTCCTAAAAATACGGAGTATTACATGCATAAATTAGTAAAAGAACGTTTTCAACTTGAAACACAGACGAACAAAACTGAAATTTAAGGGCTCGTTCGTTATCGTTTTATGTTTCTAGTTTTCAGTTTTTTTTTAAAACCAAAAACAAAAATATGGAAACCAGAAAAAGTAGTTTTCAGTTTTCTGTTGTCAGTTTTCAAAATTGGCATGTTTAGTATAAGTATGACTAATTTTAAGTTTATTATACCCCTTATATCATATGACTTTTATATTTATAAAACCAAAAACTGGAAACTTACAGTGATACCGAACGGGCCCTAAATTATACAATGTACCCTGCATTCTACACATAGCATTTCTTATCATATATAGACATTTTTAGCCAAATTGAAGACATTTTTGCCAAGATTCTTTCATAATCTCATTTTATTGCTATAAATATGATGATTTCGGGTTGGTCGAATAAAAAATGAGACGGATTATTTTGAACCCAAGAATTTTAAAGTTATTTGGTTTTGGTGCTTGTCATATTACCGTGTGGGTTGGGATAAATTTGAATTTCGAGTCATATCATATTCTTCAGGATCGACCCAATGTTTCCGGGTCAATTTATGAGAGTTTTACATGAGTTAGAGTTTTCTTTTAATTGTACCCAAAGGCCTTAGCATGTGTCTTAACGTATAATTTTGAACATTAATATCTCTACTGCATCGAAGTTATGTACACCTCGGACCTTTCCCCCTCTTAACATCATAATAGCAGTAAGCTGCAATAAGCTTTATTGTTGGGGGGATAAGGAACCAAGTTTGAGGAATGAAGTAAAGAAAAACAACTAAGGGTATGTTCTCTTCGGCATAAAACAACTGAACTAAACTGAACTGAATTGAACTGAAAAAACCGAACCAACCAAGTGAATTGAACCGAATCGGGCGAAGTGAATTGAACTCAACCGAATCAACCGAATCAAGTGAATTGAACCGAACCAATCGAATCAATTAAATTATAACCAATTAATAGTTTTGATTATCATTTAAGAATCGAACCGAACCGAACCGAATTTAACCGAACCGAACCGAACGAACCGAACCTAGAACAGGCCCTAAATTAATCAAATAGAGGACGCTTGCAGTTTTGTTAATGCTTATCAACAAACTATTGTGGAAGCAATTGCAAAAAAAAACAATCATATAAGATGATTATTAAAAAAAAAGTTGGTTATGTAAAAAAGGAGATTTTATAAAGTGGTTAAAGTCGAAAAAGACTCTTTTACTTATTAATTTTAGGGGCACAATATTCCGTTGCGGCTGCTAATCATATCATATTCTACGCATAGGTTGAAAGTTTGGTCTTTGTTTATATTATTAAGTCAATTTTACGGCATAGTAGTAGAAGTATTTTATTGTAAGCATGCTCCAGAGTGCACTTTTCCTAAGATGCCAGCTTGTATTTTCACACTTCCCCCGCATTTTGCGCATGGCGGATCAATTAATTTACCGGAGATGCCGCTAAATAGACTCACACTTCTATCGTATTTGAAGCTAGTCGTTGGTATAACGTGGCGCATCAAACATTGACCCCAAAACAACACTTAATTATTAGAGTACTTAGGATTATAAATTTGAAGGGGATGATCATCACTCATCAGTTCATCACCACTCACAAAATACTGCATTACCAAATCAGACACTAATCAGTAATCACCTACCATCCTCTTGCATATAACGATGGCAGAGCTCGGACTTGCGGTTGTTCAAACACTGTTCACAGCGCTGCAATGTTCTGAGCTCAGAGAGATTTGCTCCAAGTTGAATTACGAATCTCAACTTGAAGAACTTAATAAAACTGTCACCGCCATCAAGAATGTGCTTCTTGATGCAGACTCCATGTTGGAGCTCTCCAATGAAGCACGCGGCTATATTGAGGAACTCAAGGATGCTGTTTATGATGCTGATGATTTGTTCGATGAGTTTCTCACTCGCATTGAGTTGGACCAGATTAGGGTGACTGGGAGCAAGAAGCATCATGAAATTATTGACAAGGTACGTTGCTTCTTTTCTCCTAAGAATCAAGTTAGTCAGGCTTACAAAATGTGTCGTAAGGTTGACAAGATTAGGAAGAAGTTGGATGCCATTGTTGATAATCGTAAATTTGCTCTTAAGGTTAATAGTGAGTCTATCTTTAAGAGAAGGGAGGAAAGTTGTGCTTATGTTGATGTCAAGGATATTATTGGGAGATATCATGAAAAGAAGGACATTTTAGATATGGTGTTAGATTCAAATGATAATGATGTTCGTTTCTTGACTATAGTAGGTGTCGGTGGCTTGGGAAAAACTGCCCTTGCGCAAATTGTGTTTAATGATGAAAAGATAATTAAAGAGTTTGCAAATATAAGATTTTGGGTTTGCGTGTCTGATCAAGAGAAACAACAATTTGATGTGAAAGCAATTCTCTGTAAGTTTCTAGAATCGGTTACGGGTAAAAGATTTGTTGATCTTTATGGTTATACATTACAATCAGTGAAAGAACAACTTCGAGAGAATTTAGGAGGAAAGAAGTACTTACTTGTTCTTGATGATGTGTGGAATGAGAGTCGTGAGAAGTGGGTTGGTTTGCAAAATTCATTAATGTTAGGTCACTTAGGGAGTAGGATTATGGTAACCACGCGTTCAGAAATGACAGCAAGAATAATAGGGGACGGGAATACTTATAAATTGGGAGGTTTGTCCCGAGAGGATTCATGGAACTTATTTGAGATGACAGCATTTAACAAAGGGGATCATCAACAAGTAGTCAAGTAGATCAGTTTGAATTTGTGGAGATTGGGAGTAAGATTGTTGAAAAATGTTGTAATATTCCTCTTGCTATTAAGGTTGTAGGAAGTCTTCTATATGGTCGAGAAATTATCGAATGGCGGGCATTTGAAAAGAGTGGTTTAGCAGACATAGGAAAAGGTGATAATGAGATTATGTTTGTCTTGAAACTCAGTTATCATAATCTTGAACCCTCATTAAGGAGTTGTTTTACGTATTGTGCGCTGTTTCCCAAAGATTTTAGAATCAACAGAACAATGTTGATTAGTCTTTGGATTGCACAAGGATACATTGTGCCATTGAATGGAGGCCAAAGCATAGAAGATGCAGCAGAGGAGCACTTTTTGATCTTATTAAGACGATGTTTCTTTCAAGATGTAAAGAAGGATATATATGATGACGTTGAGTCAGTTCAAATCCACGACTTAATGCATGATGTTGCTCAAGAAGTGGGAGCGGAAGAAATTCAAGTGTTGAACTCTGTTGCAGATCATAACTTTGGAGACAAAATTCGGCATGTGCATTATGTTGGTGGCAATTGTTCAGAAAGGTCTTTTAGAAAGACTAAAATCCGTTCATATATTGATCAAAATTTCTATACGCCAAGACCTTTGGGTATACCAGTAGAAAATTGGATGTGTCTGAGGGTGTTGGATTTGCGATATTTAGGTGTTGATAGCTCACTTGATTCAATACTCAATAGGTAAGTTGCTACATTTAAGGTATCTTAATCTCTCTTATAGCTTTTTTGAGGCTCTCCCTGATTCAGTTACTAAGATACATAACCTACAGACATTAGATTTATCATATTGCAGAAATTTGAAAGAGTTGCCGCATGATTGCAGCAAGCTACATAATCTGCAAACATTAGATTTAATGAACACCGATCTGAGAGAGTTGCCGCATGATTTCAGCAAGCTACTTAATCTGCAAACGTTAAATTTACAGTCGTGCAACAATTTGATTAAGTGGCCACATAATTTTGGCAAACTTGTAAAGCTTAAGCACTTGGATATATCTTTTTCAAGGTTGACCTATATGCCTTCTGGCATGCATGGGTTGACTAGCCTTAGAGTGCTAACTGATTTTGTCGTTGGTAATAGAACTCTAACTGAGACACAATATGATGACGAGCTCAAAGATCTAAAATCCCTCAACAACTTAACAGGTGGCATCATTATTCATGTGTTTGAAAATTATAGAACTATAGAAGGCTTGAATGACATTAGAGGAGGTTATCTGAGTAACATGAAACATCTCAAGAAGTTTTCTTTTTACATTACTCAAAAGAATAACCCTGAAGCTGTGTTAGTAAAGCTAGAGCCACATCCAAATCTTAAGGAATTATCCTTATGGTTTTATAGTGGTACGAAAATTCCAATGTGGGATAAATCAGGTTGGACGGTCTGCCTCCCCCATCTTGTCAAGATCGAAATTATTTCATGTAAAAAGTTGCAACATATGCCATTATTGAGTAAACTACCTAATTTGAAATCACTGGAACTTCGGAACTTGGATGAGTTGGAGTACATGGAGAATCCAAGCAACGCTAGCAACTATGCAGAAGCAAATACTACGGCAATGCTGATTACTTCTTCAGGAGGAGATTTGGATTTTCCCGTCTTTCTAGATTGGAAATCGACAAGTGCCCTAACCTGACATCATTTCCTCCTTGTCCAATGGTAAAAGAACTGTGTTTATGGGAAATCAATAAAGCATCAAGAATATTCAAGATGATTATGGGTAAAGAAGATGATACTGTTGCAAAGACTATTTCACCAGACGATGCCCAAGTACAGGAGATCACAAGTGCGGGTTATCGTGCATCGTGTCTCACTACCCTCATCATATCAGGCGATAGAGAGCTGGAGAATTTATCAGAAGTTGAGGAGATATTTCAAAGTTGTGCGTCTTCCCTGCAAAACCTTGAAATTGGTAGCGTCAACCTTCTCAAAAAACTTTCTAGAGGGTTGGAGCATCTCACTGCCCTGAAATCGCTAAAACTTTCTTGCATGGATCAATTGAACTTCTCAGAAGACAATGTCGAGGACAACATGATACAGCCTTGGAAATCCTTACATCAGAGCCTCTGCAGTCTAGAGTTTATTGGACTGAACAATATGACAAGTCTTCCCAAGGGGATGCAGTATTTAACCTCCCTCCAAACACTCCAGCTTGAGCATTGTGTGAATTTAAAAGCCCTGCCAGAAAGTATTAGCTGCTTATCATCACTTCAAGACCTCACCATCCGGGGTTGCAATGCTCTCGAATCACTTCCAGAAGCAATATGCAACATCACCTCCCTCCAAGTTCTTTCCATATCCGGTAATCAGAGACTACGAGAAAGATACGGAAAACCAAATGGGGTGGACTGCTCCAATTTTTCTATATTCATTAGTGCTAAGTTTAGGGTAAATGGTTAATTGTGTGCCTTGTGTTATTCATCAATAGGTAGAGTATTTATACAAAACCTAAGGTAACATAAGATAAGAAACAATCTTCCTAAAAGATATAGGACCATAATCCTAGATTATTTAACATAAGTATATTATTCTCTTAATAATATCAATATGGAAAATATATCATACATATATTTTCCGATACTGATTATATCTCATATCTCTAACACCCTCCCGCAATCGTAACGGCAGTAACGCGAACGTTGCGATTGAAAATTCTTCTCGTTGTTGAAGTCGAGATGCACGAATATGGTGATGTCGCCTTCAAAAACATTTGTTGTTTTTTTTTTTTTAATGATGAGAACGTTTATCTTTTTCGAATCCATCCATCATCAATCAAACAGGAACGTCATTCTTTTCGAACCTGCTAATATAACATTACAACGAGGACGTTTCTTCTTCTCGAACTCGTCGTATTTTGGGTTTTCTTGAGCAAAACCGTGCTCCAATCAAATATTGGTTTTTTAGAGCAAACCACACTCAATTCAGTTAAAAACCTTGTCTCACGACACAAGGAGAGCCGTTAAAGTATCATTAAACCTCGCCTCAAGGTACAAGGAGAACCCATAAACTGTGTCTCACGACACACTGAGAGCCAAAACATGTCTCACAATCTGTTTTGAAACAGATCTGAAATTGAGACGAACAAAGTAACAATTTTTTTTTTTTTTTTTTTTTGTAGATGGAATGAACATCATCAAGAAACGAACTTTCAAATTTTGTGATGGAATGAACATCATCACAGAAACAAACTTTTTAAATTTTGTGATGAAATCAACATCATCACAGAAACAAACTTTCAAAGGATTTTCTTTTGGTAAAAGGGAAAAAAAATAAAGTGGCCAAGAGATTCAAACAGAAGAACGCAGCGGAATATCCGGTCGGTGGGGGTAATAAACCAGACATCCACCCCCACCGACAGGAGAAAATAAAAATAGAAATTTGAGAAACCTCAAGAACTTAACCTGCTCTAATACCATGCTAAGTTTAGGGTAAATGGTTAATTGTGTGCCTTGTGTTATTCATCAATAGGTAGAGTATTTATACAAAACCTAAGGTAACATAAGATAAGAAACAATCTTCCTAAAAGATATAGGACCATAATCCTAGATTATTTAACATAAGTATATTATTCTCTTAATAATATCAATATGGAAAATATATCATACATATATTTTCCGATACTGATTATATCTCATATCTCTAACAATTAGTTTAGTAGCTGGCTACCCATGGAAGCAAATTCCTTATGGCACTTGTATAATGATTTTACGTTATTGCTTACTAAGGCTGTATAGATGAAAATATTTGACTTGGTCATAATCATGTGAAGTATTAAATAGTAAATACTAATATTCCTTGTTTAAGAATTGCTAACTTCACTGTCTTCAAATATGAAGGTATACCTACTTTTAGACAGATTTGGAACTATACCTACCTAGAGTTTGTCCTAAACTATCATGATTATAATAGTTTCCCCCCTCTCACATCGTTGTACAATCCTCTTATTCTATCTAATTAAGAGGTTTTTTGTTTCATGTAACAACGAAAGGAGAATTTAAAAAATCTTCATTGATTGAGAATTGAGATTGGTTTGGTGGTATTACCTGCTCAAATTTAAAAGATTGCAACGAGTTGGGAAATAAAATTATACTACCTCTGTTTTTTTAGTTGCAACATTTACTTTTTGGCACTATTCATCAACCAACATTGTTAAGTAATCTCGCACCATTATATAAGAGAAAACATAGTCAAGTGGGGTCTTGTTAGATTCGTCTCAATGCGATGATTCCAAATATCAAATTTTTATAATTTTTACTTACACCCAATATGAGATATTAACGTTCAAATAAGTGTCTCGATAAATGTGAAAAGGCAAATGTTGCAACTAAAAAAAGAGAGAAAGTATGACAAATGTTGAGCCCATAAAGCCGTAAATTCTTACTTCTTTTTTCATTATACAACCATTTTTGCAGGTATAAGGTTACTTGTTGGGCCTGAGCCCAAGGCCTATAATAACAACTTTTTCATGAATTCATCTTATAATATTAACCCATTGCATTCCATGGGTACTAAAACTAGTTCACAAAAAAGAGGCATGTTTCTATCTTTGGATATCTTTATTTTTGTTTGACCCAATTTGATAAACTTACAGATATGATGTTTTAGGATATTTTTTACAGATGCGTTTTCTTTATTTGAATTTTTTTATATTTACCTGAATTGAATTACCTGAATTGAGTTTATCTGAACTTATTAAATCAGATTAAATTTGATTGGAACTTATTTAACATGTTCTTGTACTTTTTGATGGATGATTTTTTGTAGTTTTCCTTTTCTATTCCCACACTAATGGTTAAACTAATTGTCATCCAAGATGAGGTCATTAACTCTGGAAATAGTAAATTTTAGGTCTTTAACTCTAAAAATTAGCAAACGCTAGGTCCTTAAATAGTACTTAACTCCCCGTCAAAAAAAAAAAATACTTAACTCATCAGGCCAACTTAGATTAATGACATTAAAGCATGAACAGGGTTCCCAGAGAGATAAATGGCACTAATATTATCACAATAAACCAAGGTGGCTTTCCGAATGGGACAGAGAAGTTCCAATAACAAGTTTCGTAACCAACATGATTCGGAAACCACATTCGCAACACCTCGATACTCCGCCTCGGCGCTGGAGCGAGACAAAGTAGCTTGGCGTTTGGACGACCAAGATAACAAATTATCACCCAGAAAAACACAATACCCAGAGGTGGAACGGCGAGTGTCGGGACACCCACCCCAATCTGCATCGGTATAGGAAATGAGAGTGGTGATGGAAGAAGGGTATAAATGTAATCCGTGGGTCAAGGTACCCTGAAGATAGCGAATATTACGCTTAAGAGCCTGCATGTGTTCATTCATAGGATTATGCATAAATAAACAAATTTGTTGAACAGCATAAGATATATATGGGCGAGTGAAAGTGAGATATTGCAGGTAAATTCTTCCTCCATTCTTTTTTAACAGCAACGTAACATATCTTTTTTACGAACTTCAATGATGCAAACTTTGACCATTAATATCATGAATTACATATGAGTAAAAATCATAAAAGTTCTATAAGAAAAGGTAAATTATAAAAAGTTGATATTTGAAAAATACATATTAAGATAAACCTAGCAATATATCACTTGATAATTAATATTGATTATATATGAATATATGTAGACACATAATCATGTCTACCTATTTAATTCCCAATGAAGCAACATACCGTCGTCCTAACTGGTCAAGTCCAAAGGAGAGCGATCTGAAAAGCTAAGCCCAAAATAGTTTTTAAAAAAGCAAAGTCTATTAATTTATTCCAAACCCATTTTCATAAAACCCAATTAGTTATTCCTGATAATAATTAGTAAAATCAAATTTTATTCCTTAAGACAACTGATTTTCGAATCCAAAAGATAAAAAAAATATTTAAAAGATTTAATTTATTAAAGATAAATACTCAGGCGACAAAGGTATAATTCGTGATGATTGATTCTAATTTATTTCTTATTTTACTAACAATCTACTTGTCATGATGTATATCCTCAAAGAAATCATAATTTTCTAGTATAATCTAACTATCAATCTTTCTCTTTATATTTTTTTTATTTTCCAATTTATTCATATGCATGCTATGTGTTTATCGCTTCAATCACGTCATAATGTTTAATTCTGCTAATCAAGACTTAAATAAATGTTCCAACATTAAAGTAAGATCATTTGGATTCCAATAAGTTGATTGTTTAAATAAACATGCATGACACTAAATATTAGTCTTGTTATGTGTTTCATGAACCAACATAGATTAATTTTTAGATTACATAAACATATTGCCTGATTATTCATTTGCATAAAACTAAATTCATGAATCGTATTAAGTAGAGGCTAATAATGGGCGAATTTGATTCCAGATCATATTCGTACCCTCACGGCCTCACCCCCTAACTCAATTTCTGGTTCATTGACCAAATATGGAGGCATGACTGAGAAATCTACACTGGATAAGTCCATAAGTTGTCCCTAAGATTTTCCAATATCCAATTAGGTTTATGAGTCTTCCTTTAAAGACTTGTTGTCGAATTGAAAACATTTTTCAATAAAACCATTCAATAAAATAGTCAAATCTGCGCTTATCCCGCGTAGGCATATAAGTATATAACATATAAAAATCAACGCCTACAATGCATATGGTCAAAGTTTGTTAAGTATGTTATAATTAAAAAACGACGGATGAAATTAAAAAGAATATTTACGTAAATTAAAAATTAGAACACCATCTCAATCCCCAGCCTCCCTCTTCTTGAGACACATCCCTGGATAATTGTCCTAAATTATCATCTACCACACGCCCACACCTGACACCATCAACTAATGTTGGACCGTTGAATCGAACACTGCCTAAATTAATTCATACAAATTAATAGAACTCATTTTTACACACAGTCTATGTTTTACAAATCCGTGAAATGCACAGGTTCAATATCCAGTTCCTAATTATAAAGGGGTGGGCACTGGGCTATACCAGTATTGAAAGAGAAAAGCAGGAGTTTAGTTTATTCACCCTGAAAGCTATTACAATAAGAAGTTATGATTCATGAATAAAATGAAGTATATTAAGACTATTAAAATTATCATCATATATAACATATAGAAGTATATAATACCACAGTTGTTAACATTGGTAATATCCACCCTCATCCATGCTAGCTAGCTCTTCTAAACACTGCTCAACATCAAGATCAACATCATCAAAGTCATCCAAATTCATCCTAGGATCATCCGAAGTTGATGGCAACAATGTCTGATTGCTTTGCTCACCACTCGATAACATCATCGCATGATCATCTTCATTCTTCTTTTGATGATGATCAACATGTAGTACTGATTGATGATGGACATGGTACCCAAATAAAGGAAACACAACATCTTGCTCTTTTGCTTGCCTAAAATTAATGTTAAGCGGACCCTTAGTTGCCCTGAGTCTAGCAGGCGCGCTAGGCCTGCCCGTTAACTCCTGCACCAACGCTCGAAAATTCGATGCATCCGCGTTCAATATGGTGACGGGTGATTGCCTCTTTGAACCTCGCGACTTCTTCTTCGTTACCCTCTGATCATTAAAATGACTCATTACATTTGATCTATTGTTGCTAACAACATAGTTATTATTATCTGTAACACTAGTACTGTCTGAAATGGTTTTTGTTGAGGTTGATTCGTGCATATTTTGATGCTCATAATGCGGCCATTCGTTAGAAAAGCACGACATTATTATCTTCTTCTATTTGAGATCAGAAGCTTTAATTTTGCAGTTATGGAATAAAATTGATTAAGCTAAGCATATACTAGTACGTTATATAGTCTAATAGTCTAGTCAACAGAAAACGGGAAGCTTGAATTGACTTATCAGAGATTGATAGTGAGAGTTTATGATTTATGAAGGATGATTCTTCCAGGAAAGTGTGTTTGGCTTAGTCTATCACAATCAAGTTGAGATCATCTCTAAGACTTTAACATGTTTCTAAGCCTTTGAAGATGGTCTTGGTCAGAGAAGTTGTGCAGTGCAACAAATACAAGGGAACTAAGTGTAGTAGCTCAGCTTTTTCTTATCTATGTGTTAAATATTAACACTCTTTCCAGCCGTTGACTTCCTTAAATTCAAGTCAAAAAGTCAAAAACATTATAAACTTTTTACAGCAATCTATGAATGATTCAAATATATACGTATTGAGATAAGAGGTTAGAACAATTGGTTCTGACTTACTACCAATGAAGTACGGGAAACGTTTTCATTCTTGAAACAACCACTTCTAAGCTAAGAGCTTCGAAATGGTTGAATATGACAGTTTTTCCATATTGAAACGTTTTCACTTCTAAAACTATAGTTGTTTTCAGGCTAGAGAGCTCACTACTAGCTAGGCTTCTTAGCTTTAGGACAATTTCCGCTCATGCCTCTAAAGTGGAGTCACTAGGCCATTTACTAGGAGAAGTTTCAAAAATTAAGAAAAAGTATTTACCTTGATTTTTTTCTCGATTCCAAGGACAAATAAGAACTAGTCTATGGTATTGAACATAGTAATTAAGGTAACTTTGTGTTTGTGAACTTGTTAGTTTTTTTTTTTTCCTTTTCACAGTAGGCACACTAGAACAGAAAAAGAAAATTTTCAAGAATTTACCTTTTATAAAAAAAAATTCCAAAAAAACTAATTTCAAATTATATTTTTTTTAAAACTATTTTTTACAACAAGTTTATTTTCTTTCAAAACATTAGCAGATGACCGTCGCAGTTAAACTCGACCAATTATGCCACCATTGACTTTTCTATAGTTGGTCCATAGATTCAGCACAAGTCCCTTCAATTCAAGCTTCAAATGGTGTTGAAGGTCACTTGATTACCACGTGTAAGGGTCCGTTTGATTCAACTTATTTTGATTTATCTTATATTATCTTATCTTATCTTATATTTTCTTATCATAACTTATTTTATCTTATATGAACTTATTTTATCTTATCTGAACTTATATTCTAGTTCATTGTGTTGCTAAACATAATTAATCCGTTTTTTCCAACTTTTTTTATCTTATCTTATCAAATTTTATCTGAACTTATCTTATCAGAACTTATCTTATTTTATCTTAACTTATCTTATCTGAACTTATCTTATCTTATCTTATCTTATTTTTTTCTAAAATAAGTTAAAATAAGTTGAACAGAACAGAGTCTAAGACTCTAAGTCAATGGCAAAATTAAATGATCAAACTTAACATAATTAGTACTTGGTTTTTTTTTTTTGAAGTGAAAATCCATTCATTAATATGAAGTCATACGACGTCTATAATAGAAATCGTAAACTAAAAAATACAGATCAAATTGAAAATGACTAAATTCTAATATGGTAAAAACCACGATCGTTGAACAGAAATAACCCGTCTAATTACCCTCTTTTACATCGCTGTCTAATGCAACCTTCTAAGAGGGAGTCTCACGATTTGATGTAGTTTTGAGGTAGAACTAGAGTTAATTCTAAGAGGGTTTTATGTGAAAAGATGAGAGAGAGGAGAGAAGGGGATAGCGGCTAGGTTAAGACTTAAAAGAGTGTTGTATTTGGTTCTATTTCAATATGGATTCATTTGTATTTTTAAATAAAAACAAAAAGGGCAAGTTTCTTTTCATTGAAAAAAAAAAAATCAATTCCCCTAAATTTTTTCAACAGAAAAAATTAATTCATCAGACAAAAATTCTACTCTTACAAAATCAATACAAAACACGTTATATTGCACAAAAATTTCATGAATCAAAAAATATTCCACTCAAAAAAAAAATTCATTACAAATTTTAACAGTATGGTACATCATCCCAAAAATCTTGAAACAGATTTTGATCCCTTGTTACACTTTTCATATCTGGGATTGGCCCTGGTACCACAAATAGATGCAACCAGGGAAGAGGATTTGACGAATCTACCCTTGGCGATAATACTGATTCTAGGATTCCTACTTCGCGAAACGCATCTTTTTCTTCAACTTTTTTGTGTTTCTCGTTGAATGTTGAATTTGACAAAGAATTTGATTCTACTGTTGTAGGAGTAGTTTCACTCAAAGTCTCTTCTTTCTCTGGAAAGTTCGAAATAAATCGTAAATCCCCACGAGTGAAAATCTTAGACCTTTTTTTCTTGGGTATTGGCGTTGGCCATGGTAATTCATTCAATTTTAAATCATCAGTGTTGATCGAAGGTCTACCTCGTTTGCAAACTATTTTGTTTTTCATGTTGTGAAAATAAAATATCTGGTGCCAAATTTAGGAGCAATTCTGAAATATTTAGGGCAAAAAAAGTCTGAGTTCAAAAGATAAGCATCTAACATTATCTACCTGAATTAGGACTCCAAAAAACTTTATTTTTCTTTTTTCACCTGAACTAGGACTCTTAACCAACTCTGTTATTATCCAACTATAGCTTAAAAAGAAAAAGAAATAATTAAAAAGAGAAAACCAAAAGATAATACTTATTATTAAGGAGAGCCCTGTACAAGAAAGATAGATTTCAGCACTTGATTTTTATAGTTTAAGAGTAAAATATTAAAAAAGAAAAAGTACTACTATCTAGAAGAGATTTATACATATCAGCGACAGCGAGCACCGCCTTTGTTCTGAGTTCTGAGTTCTGAGTTCTGACGCATACGTTGTTGAATTGAAAGTTGAAACAGACCAAGACCATATACAGCAAAAGGCCTAATAAGAAATAAGAATAGAAACTAAAGACTAATAGACCAACCAAACACCCCCATCTCCGGCATCTCCACCATCTGAATACACCATCAATCATCCTAACCTTAGATCGAAACTCGCAATGTATTTACCTGAAGTGATGGACCCAATTCAATTCTTTCGAGTTCACCACATAATTATAAATGATAATGTAAAGCAGAACACCATGGCAATCAGCAATCAGCAATCAGCAATCAGCAATCAGCAATCAGCAATCAGCAATCAGCAATCAGTAATCAGTATAGATGAGATACCATGACATACTTTCGATAGATTTCCACGAATGAATTTCGCTTCACTGCAGAAAACATTGTTAACAATGAACCCCTGAAATCTGAATCAACCTCAAAACCTTGTAATTATCATTCTTGCTATCATACTTTCAATCTACTTACCTCATCGAAACTCGCAATGTACTTACCTTACCTGAATGGGATAGCGGCTAGGTTAAGACTTAAGAGAGTCTTGTATTTGGTTCTATTTCAATATGGATTCATTTGTTTTTAGGTTTTTTTTTTTTTTTAAAAACAACGAGGGCTAGTTTTTTTTCATTGAAAAAAAAAAGAAATTAGATCCCCTAAATTTTTTCAACAGAAAAAATTAATTCATCAGACAAAAATACTACTCTTACAAAATCAATATAAAACACGTTATATTGCACAAAAATTCCACTCAAAAAAAAAAATTCCATTACAAATTTTAACAATATGGTACATCATCCCAAAAATCTTGAAACAGATTTTGATCCATAGTTACACTTTTCATATCTGGGATTGGCCCTGGTACCACAAATAGATGTAACCAAGGAAGAGGATCTAAAGAATCTACCCTTGGCGATAATACCGATTCTAGGATTCCTACTTCGCGAAACGCTTCTTTTTCTTCACTTTTTTTGTGTTTCTCGTTGAATGTTGAATTTGATTCTATTGTTGCAAGAGTAGTTTCACTCAAAGTCTCTTCTTCTTTCTCTGGAAAGTTGGGAATAAATCGTGAATCCCCACGAGTGAAAATCTTAGACCTTTTTTCTTGGGTATTGGCGTTGGCCATGGTAACTCATTCAATTTAGAACCAACATCAGTTTTAACAGCAGTGTTGATCGAATTCGAAGGTCTGCCTCGTTTGCGAACTATTTTGATTTTCATGTTGTGAAAATAAAATATGTGGTGTGCCAAACTTAGGAGCAATTGCTGAAATATTTAACAAACAAAAAAAGTCCTAGTTTAATAAGATAAGCATCTAACATTGTCTACCTGAATTAGGAATCCAAAAAACTTTATTTTTCTTTTTTCACCTGAATTAGGACTCTTAACAATCTCTATTATTATCCAACTATAGCTTAAAAAGAAAAAGAAATAATTAAAAAGAGAAAACCAAAAGATAATATTATTAAGGAGCCCTGTACAACAAAGATAGATTTGGGCACTTGATTTATAGTTTAAGAGTAAAAATATTTAAAAAGAAAAAAGTAACTAGAAAGCAGCGCCTTTGTTATGACGCATACGTTGTTGAATTGAAACAGACCAAGACCATAGGCAGCAAAAGCCTAAGAATAGAACTAATGACTAATAGATTAAGACCATATATTGAATTCCCCTCAAAAAAAAAAAAAAAAAAAATAACCGAGCTTGTCTCAGCGCATTCAAGCGAGAGCGAGGACGAGAAGGGGTGGAACTATCATAGCATCCCACAAATAATATATGACCAGCTAAAAATAACAATATTTATATAATATATGGTGTAAAATACATATATTGAGCGGATCAAATTGAACTAATGACTAATGAGAGCATGAAGCCATGAACAGATCTTAAGACGAGCAATAATGGGTAAGATACAAGCACTATTTTTTTAAGAAAATCAAACTATAAGTGAGATCAAATGAACAAAAGAAAGGCTACTGTTTCAATGCTGCTTATGTTGTTTCAAGTCAGATGATGATGATGATGATGATGATTCTCCTGTGTTTTTAGGCTTTGCCGGGGCTACCTTAGCAGGGGTTGAACGCTCTGACTGACTGAATTGTATCATTACTTGCATGAGAACTGTAATAAGTCCCAATGCTGCAGCTGAGAATGCAATACCTTTCCATGAGGACAGAAGATGTGACCAGTGTAGAAATTTCATCACTCCCAGAACACTAGTTACCACCCAAGCGGCAACAACCTGAATTTCAGCCAAACAAAAGGCGTAAAAACATCATTACAGGAGAGACAATCGAAACTGGTGGTCTTTTAGCCATTGTTATTACCACAAGAGACTTCAATGGTCGACCACTATCTTGAAGAAATTGATCTCCAAAAGTATCATCGGCTTTATGCTTGTCCAACAATGCATCCTGTTCAAATAAAAAGCAAACTAGACAACTGAGTTCTTCACAAGATATCCAAGTGAAAAATATGATCAAGTATGATCAGCTCATACAAGTAATATAAGCAGCCAAGCAAATCTTACCTTCGCAACAAATGCATCTTTACACCACTGCGCAACAGCATCATCTGTTTCAGGAAGATCTTTCATATTGTGTCGCTTGATATGCACATGAACCTGGGTTAATCAGAGATAAAAATCAGCTTCATAGCACATCTTGGATTCGCACAACGAGATCTTGTAGCAATTTCAAGTGCCTCAGAAAACATTCTGACCCGCAGCAACAGCACAAGAACCATACAGCTTATGATGCTTTGTTAATAACTTCGATGATAAATAATTGAACAGAACGAATACTACTCTATATAAACTTGAAAGTGGAGCCTTCCAGCTGTGCATGCCATAAATAATGGCCAAGGATAATATAAGGTTATCAGCATTTACCTTCTTGACATGCATACATAACACCTGTAAACTTGTGTCTGCCAGCTGGCAACCTTTAAGCTCAAGTTTTTTGTAGAAACAAATTGGTGAAATAGATTTCATGAATGCTCTCTCTCACGGCCACACAAAAAAAAAAAGTTTCAATCACAACAGTAAAATCCTTACTGCGAATTCAGGTATTTCTTAAGGTCACAACCGAAGTCTATTTCCAACTCAGCTACCCCTCAAACTTACCTTTAAGCTCAACATACATTTGAATCACATATCCTGATGGAGAGATAGATAATAGATCTGGCACACATAACCAACTGAACAAATACATGATATATTCACAAAATCAATCCAGGCAATAAAAAAAATGTCTCTTACCACAGAAGACTGTCCTTTGAACAGCCTCAGCATTGTAGGTTGCGATGAACTTTTCGGGATGGCTACTGTGATATCATAAATCGCTGGGACAAACGAACGCATATGACTTACTGCTGCGACAAATCCCTGCATGCAAAACAATATAATAAGATCAGCAATGTTGGTTCTCTCTCATGAATCTTGGTGGCAGCAAGATAAAAGAGTAGGACACAGGACCAAAATAACAATAAGATCAGCAGTGTTGGTTCTCTCTCATGAATCTTAGTGGCAGCAAGATAAAAGAGTAGGACACAGGACCAAAATAACAATTTACATAACTAAGAAGCAAAACTTATACCCCTTTCCTCATCAGTTTTTGTTCCCCAGTCTCTCACACCATCAAACTTCTTTTGAGTAAAATCATGGCCGTACAGGGGTCCTTTCCCAGATAAATATCACCAAGAAATACTTTTAATCTGAACAAGGTGATCATAACCATGTCACTATAATCGTACACATCGCTCTAGGGACATTATAAACTTCAAGATTCTCAACTTGATGAGAAGAAACTGTACCCAACAAGGATGTATGTGAGCTCATAAGCTACCGAGGGTAGGAATTATCATTAGGAATGTCAATGGTTGGAGAAAGAAAAGGAAATTTTGGCTAATTGACCAAGACCCCCACAATAAATAACGCCCCTTCCCCACAACCTCCCCCCCAAGTCAAAGCAAAACCTGTTTAATACTATAACTACATTTTGCAAGTCAATAAAAGTTTCACACGGAAAATTATTTTTACAGCCTAATAAGCCACAAATTAGTCCTTAACAAGTGCATATGTTTTCCAAGGAGAAATGGAATTAGAAATATCACTTAGTTATAATCTAGCAAAGAACTTGGACCTTTGTACGTGGAATCAAAACATTTCTGGGAACTGGGAGTCCTGTAGAGGTTGCATATTCTTGAGCAGCTAGAAGTTTAGCTTGTGTAAATCGAGTGCCCTCAACAAAAAGAGCCAACCAGAAAGGCAGAGGGTAGTCCTTTAGCCGTTCAAGACCTAGCTGCAAGAAACCCACAACATCCAAGTGAGATATAGTGTGCTTGCATAAGTTCAAGGTATACATGCATAATTATCAGACTTTCTCATATGAAAATACCTTTATTGTGCTTTCATCCTTGGCCCAGCTTCTCTCCAGGAAAAGATACTCTGAGAACCACATAGACCAACCTATTACCTGCATACAGCAATGCTAAGTTATTGGAATACGGCAGTCAATGCAACTTCCTACTTCATAAAAGACTATGACATAGTTACAGAAAAACAGTTTTGAATCGTCATATTTAAATGCAGTGAACCCAGAACAAGAAAAGATTAAAAAACTTCCACCAGTATAGCATTGTGCAAATGTCATGCAGAACCAACCAAACACCCCCCATCACAACCAACAGCCCCACCTCTGGCATCACCGCCATCTAAACCAGCACCACTCTTTCTACCATCAACCATCCTAACTCTAATCACTCCAACTTACTCTCTCTACGAGCCCCACCAGAACCCGTCAATTGGGTGGCATATTCAAGTAGAAATTCCATACAAAGGCTTTCCAACAGTCTCCATAGAATTTGATCTTCACAACCCCGACAATTACCAGAAACTCCAATTCCCACAGGCCACAACCCCTTCAATGCCAGGCGCAGGGAAAGGGCGACAAGAGAGTATATATTGACGGCAGAATAGCGTTTTTGCTCGTTGGTAATAGTGGAGGCTTGTGGTAGTGGTGCCAATGATAGTTAAAATCATTGACGACTGGTCAAGGTGGTAGTATCGAGTAAGTGGCAGCTGAGATATAGGGAAAGGCAGGAGGTCTCGGCTTGATGGGTGGTTGACAAAGGTTCCTTTCTCTTTTTGGCTTCACCAAACATAAAAATGGATCCAAAACCCTTTTTCCTTCTCAGACCAAATCTGCAAGGTAACTAAAGGGCATAATCTTTTCTTACTCTTTCTTGTTTCCTTTCCTTTCCACCATCCCCTAAACAAACGGCCCCTAAATAGAAAAGTATAAGCAAAAAAAGGGAAGTTCAATGACTCCACAATCCACATCACTTCCCACAAATCAAAATGAATTCACGAGTCAGAGTAACACAACACACAAATCGCATTGGGTCATTGCCCATTATAGAGCCTGAAGGTGCTGGAAATGCTCATAGAGTAAATTCATCGCATTCTAACACTCCACCTTTGAAGTTTGACCCAAATATGACTTTGCACAAGCCAAACAAGCGTACAAATTTAAGAAAATTAGGGTCTCTTTTTTTTCATTCACATCAATTACTACCAATTGCATTTCAGATCCTGACCTGTGATTCATAAATTAGTCTTAATGGAACATGCTCAAATGTCTATCCTTCAAAGAAAAACCAAGAAAGCAAAAAGAAAAACATGTGCACAGGGAATGTTTGATTCCGGTGGCAGCGAAACTAGGGCTCATCCGTTTTCCCTATACTAGGGATGAATATTACGGAATTGCTCAATCTTTCAAGGGACCAGAATCGCAACTATGCCTAGAGAAGTAGGACGTGGGTTATGCAAACAAACGCAACTGGCTTTGGATAATAAAAGTATAAAATAAAGCAAACTTGACAAATACTTCCTCCGTTTCAAAATAGATAACACATTTTGACTTTTGCACTATTCACACACTCTCCTTTGACTGTGTTCTGTGATTTTTACGTAAGAAAAAACATAGTCATGACTCATGAGGGATCTTGTTAGATTCGTCTCGATATATACTTTCAAAATATCAACTTTTAATAATTTTTACATGTAGGGAATTATAGAGATTAATAGTTAAAGTTATGCGTTGGCAAGCGTGCCCGAAGGAGTGTGTCCAGTGTTTTGAAACAGAGGAAGTATATGGAATGCAAAACATGTTTTAGCTTTTTAATATGTTTGCCAAATTCGTTAATAAAGAAATTAAAGAGACGATATACACATCAATGGCAAAAAACAACATACAATTTAGCTGAGTATAGGAAACATGTTTGGCTGAATACATACCGGAAGCATCTTTGATGATTTCTTCATAACAGCTAGTGTGCTACCAAGGCAACCTGCCCGCTGTCACAAGTATGCTAGATCAGCTGAGGAGCTAATAATATGAACCAAATCCTTATGTCCTAGATTTTTCATAGAAGTATAATCATATAAGTGAATAAGAATTTTGATTTAGAGGTCTACGTTTACTCAATTCAAATTTACACATGCTTGGAAAAGAGCATTAGAAACTTGCCTGGGCCAACACCCATCCCACCAGCCAATCAATGTCGCTCTTATGGTTACATACCACTAGTGCATGTTCTTTGCCTGTAACACTCCAAACAATCAAAAGTAGGTGAGCAGAAAGGGTCAGAAAAACTTTTGCAGATACGTTGTGGATTCTAGAAAGAAAACATGAGACCCAAAGATCAGGTGAATCTACATCATGAAAACTAAAAGAATATGAACGAAGTAATGAGATTTACTAGTTCAAACTATCAAAGAGAAGTACTCAATCTCATGCACACCATCTCAATGCAAGCCTAACGCTGATTCCCAGCCCTCGCAGACAAGATACCTGATGGCTGATACCATGGGACTTTTAGACTACAGCATAATGTACTATCCTCCCCTTATACTCAGTCCTATCTCAATATATACCCGAGCCATATCTAGGAAGGCTTTACCATCAACCTCCACAACAGTTGTGCTTCAGCCATGGACCTATCTCCTCTCCTGCGTTTCACTCCATGTGTCTTTAGACCCCTCCATTCTTTTCTAGTCATAACGGAATCTGTCTCCTTCTCTGTTGCTATTTTCGGCCTAGTAAATGCTTGATCCCTCTCTAGATAGAGACAGGGATAGTGCCACAAAAGTCAAAACATATTTCACTAAATCCAAGTAAGTCTCTACAGCATAATTCAACTACTATTAAGAAACTAAATAACAATATAGCATTGCTGACTCTTATATACATATCATAATTACTAAACAAAGAAGACATAGATTTAAGACCTCTTGCTCACTACCCCTAACCAGGTTACCTGGGACCCGGCATTTTACAGTAAGACAAAGTCTATCAAAAATTAACTTCACAGACAAATGCTCCAAACGCATGGACCAATATAGAAGACATCAAGTCCAAAGAAGCAATAGGATCAACCAGAACATACACAGCTCAATTTCTCACACTTCTAGTTTGACAAATAGGCACTATCAAGAACATTACTCACGTGCTTTCCGGACATTTATCACCATAAGTCCATAACCAATTGTCAATTTTGATATATTTCTTTGTCACAACAACCGGTGCAAGGAACTCGTTGTACCAATCTTCCTCCTGACTTTTAGCAAAACATGAAGAATTATAGAGAAACTCCGGTCTACAAGTTCAAGTTTAAACCCAAGCCAAAGTCCACAAAGATAATGATATATCTCTTGCTCTTGAAGTTGCAAGTTACTCACTTAATAAGCACCTAAAATACACCTTACACATTCCTAAGTGTTAGCATGGACTTCCATACCTCCGTGTCCTAGATCACTTACTCTTTTGCTTATAGTTGAGAACTTGAGATGGATAACTATACCATCCATTTTGTTACTTCAATACCTCCCCACTAGAAACTGCACCAAAGATCATCTTCTGCATCAAGGTTAATAAGCGCATCCCTTTAAAAATCTATGCCAAAGTCAAACAGGTTACTCACCCAAAACTCCTTTAGTGACAAAAATATCCTCCACATTCAAGGACCAGTCAAGTAAGCAAGACATCTCGTTCACCTTCACCATTAAAATCAGGAAGTATAACTTAATTCCATAACTATTGTTACATGGCTGCGTCGGTATATATTGATGGGCATAGTATTCCAGAAGAGAGAGCTCACCTTCACCATCGAAATCAGGAATATAAACTTAATTCAACAAATATTATTACATGGCTGCGTTCGTAAATATTGATGGGCATAGTGTTGCAAAACGGACTGCTAGTAGTATGATCGATAAGAAGGCCTCAATAAAATAGTCATATCAACTAAACAGGTCAATTCCACATCATTTTGTTGTTCATAAAATAAATTGTAACATAAAGAAAAATCGAAAATAAACCGTAAAGTAAATAGAAGTCGAAAAATATATACAACACAATGTGGTCGACCAAAAGCAACTCAAAGCTATATGAGTTCGTATAGGTAGAGTTTGGTGTTTTCTCTCACTAATTTTGTGGCCTCAGGTTCGGTCCAGCAGTCGGGTAAGGTCAAAATTTGCCAGCTCTAGGCATCCTAGTATATCAAAAACCAGGCGATCTTGCAATTGTGGTCGCTAAATTCCTGTCGAAAATAATTTACATTAGGCTCCTGGGCTCCATAGGAATAACCCTTCTAGTGGCTTGCTAGGTTCCAAGATTTATAGAAGCTGAGTTAGTTACTGAGTCTACCACTCAAATTAATTCTGCTTCTCCTTAACTTGATTAAGAGGACGCTTTTCTTTCACTTCATGAAGCCTATGGTACATCAGTATATGTCCTCAAAATTTATATAAAGCCAAATTTGTTCTGCCCTTAATTCTTGCTCAAAAGCATCAAAACAATTAGTGAGATCCTTCAACACTTTACACAACTCCTTCACACTTATATCCAACTATCCATCAGTAACCATGGCCACGCAAAGAGGTCCTGCAGGCACAAACAGCAACTTGACAGCAAAAGAAAATACCCTGCAAGGTTATTACAGAGCCCAGTAACACAGATGGTCTTAGCAGGAAACGGCAGTAGAAGTGAGGACCGTTAACGGAAAGCTCGAAAACCTTCAATTGCAAGGAAACAGTACAATCACATATTTGCACTTCAGGTTTGCAACAAAAACATATTGCTCAGATTGGGGCATAACTCGACTGGGTTTTCTCACGTCAATTGAGGGGCCTTGGATGATTAGGGTTACGGAAAACAAGAACATAAATCAAGTTTCAACAGTTTAAGAGCCAAAAGTCAACTAAGTGCTTAAAAATATCAAATTTATGAAATTTGTAGGTAAGGGTTTTCTATGAAATATCAGCAATTCTTGCAATCAGCTGAGATATTTCCTTTAAGTTTCTGTTTAGGTCGTAGAAATTGAATTTATGAAAAGTTGTGCCAGGTTGCATTAGGGGTTATACAAACTTACAAACTATAATTTTGGCTGAGGTGGTGATCTGAACAGTTAGGTGGATGCGTAGAAGTCAGAAAAAGGTAAAGTTATCAGCCAAACAGCAGCACTTCACAGCGGCAGATAGCCGGGTTTGATGCCAATCTGCTAGTATGAGGAGTATGTCCTAAGTCCCACGATACATAATCCAAAAACCTCAAACTCAAGCCTCCATATTAAGGTGGAACACAAACTCTACACCCATAGTGCACATTATTTGTATTTTGTGGATAAATTTGCGTGCAAGTATGAAAGTGTTTATAATACGTCCCGCTATATACAGTACTGGATAAACCCTGCCTAGGGATGAAACAGCCATAAGAAAATGTATCTGAAGAGAAGGAAAGGAGTGGTTAGTTGGGAGCACATCATTAAAGGGCAATTTGAGAAGTATTACAGTGCCATCACAGTTGCTAGAGTATAGTTAAACCACCATAGAATTGCTGGAGATAAAATGATTGCTAACAGTGGATGCCCAATACTTTGGCGGGGAGAAGAAATGGGTGATGACTATGAACTTTTCAGAGGAGATAAATTTGTTATGAAGTCCATAAAAACGACCTTCCGTGCAATAACTGATGGTTAAGGGCAATATTCTTCATGTGTTGACCCCTAACACTAGTTAACCAATGTATCCTCCAATATACACTAGTACCTTAGAAATCAATAACATGAGAATTTTTAATGATATTGTACATACCCATCTGTCGAAATGTCTCAGGATCTGTGAAAACTTTGATCTGCATGACACCAGCGAGGTAATTAGATCTCGGTCAACATCATATAATATAGCAAGCTATGGTTAGCATGCAGCATGATGCTGACAAGCTAAAGAAGTCAGAAAGAATGCAAATCTCATAGTATGAGGTTTTACAATTAAACAACAATTGAACAGGAGGCAAAGCACATACAAACAGCATTAAGGCTCTGTTATTTCAAACTTGTTTCTGTTGAATATAACTTGTTTTGTTGAATCAAACTATTTTTGCTAAATTTAACTTATTTTTGTTGAATGGACTTATTGTTATACTTAACTATTTTTTGCTGAATTTTATTTTCTTGAAAAAAGATAAATCTGTAAATTGATATAAAAACAGCAATCGCAGCAGCAGTAGCTACAACAATGTCACAATGATAATAATATATTTAGCGATGGTCACTGTTGTTCTTCTTGTTTATCATCATTTATTTTATAGTGCTTTAATTGTTATTGTCATCATCACAATATCATATGTTCAGTCTTAACATTACCCAAAACAAATTAGAAGATACTCCATAATTATGCACATTAACATTTATGAGTGTCTCAAATTAATTGCACGATTTCCATTTCAAGAAAACATTCTTATTTTATGTCTCTCCAACTCTTTAACCCCTCACTTTCTCTTGCTCTTCCTATCTCCAACCCAATCATTTATCTTGATCTTTTCTCTCTCCCTATCAACTATTCTTGATATCCATACCAAAGCAAAGTCCACTAAATAATACGGAACAAATAGAGTTCCCTTCCAACCTTTGAGCACTACTAGTATAGGTGTCTTTAGACTAAATAAATTATAACAATGATATAATAGTAATAATATTTGTCAATTCTTACAAGAAATAATACATCAAAAATTTAGATTACAAAATTTTCACAATTACATAAACTCAAGTTATTAGTGCTGAAATTAATGCAATTTTACTGAAACTTATTTCTACATAGTTGAGCATAAGAAGGTACTACCTACTGTCTGTTTTAATCTACATGGGTTTGACTTTCACGTTTCCAATGCATAAATTTGACTGTTAATATTCTTAATTATCAATAAGCAAAAATAGTAAGAAGTATATCTTGCAAATATATATAGAGTCGGACCTAACAAGACCCCACATGACTATATTTTCTTTGCGTATAACTCACAAACACTGGTCATAAGTGGAGTTTGTATATAGTCTCAAAGTACAAAGTGGGTAGATCACAAGAGAACGGAAGGAGTAATTTTCATCCTTATTGAAATGCCTAATACAACAATAAACGCCATGGTTATTATCAACACAAAAGAACAGCATCTGATTAAAATTGGACTGCAGTATCATGCTAAAAGGAAACATTAGATCAAATTCTACATTGCAAAGAGCAAATTCACAGAGGAAGGCAATATTTCCTTCACACCTCATGTATCAAAGCCTACAGCTAACAAGAACAAGAAAAATCAACTGACATTTCTATATACCACTCAGGGATAAAACGCTGCAAGCTATCTGCATCAATATCACTCCACAGCATTTCAACACTCAATTACTGGCAAGACCGCTCCTAGACTGCCTTTTGAGACTTGACCTATTCCATGTACCGCCCACATCTTTTCCATAATCCAAGTTCTCCACATCTTCACTTTGTTAAGATTCACAATGATACCACTGAAACCTCCTCGTCATATATAGTGTTAATACTACTTTGTACAGAACAACAAACTCTGGATATAACGACACTCCTCCAGAAAATTTTCCGACCATAGATTACTGTCCTACTAGTTCATGATGTGCATATAAGCACTTGCACAAAAGATACCCCTGATCCAAAGATAAAAAATGTTACTTCTACTTTAGCTTTCATCAAGCCATAACATGTTTGCTCCACGAATCCACCCACATACACAGTTACACGCATGTATAACTTACTTGTCACTCAACTCTTTACCCATAAACAATCTCCATTCCTACTTGCCTAATGAGAAGAACAATATACATTTTCAAATCAACCCCTCTCTCTATAACAATCAGCACAAAATATTGTTCTGCAAGGAATCTATGATTTCAGATAGATTGCTTATTCTATCAGATCTAAGTACAGAACTACAACTTCCAATATACATTAATGAAAAGGTGAAACACTAAAGACATAAATGGGCTAAGGACTCGATGTCTCCCACTTGTACATTTACTAAAGTAGAAAGCATCACTCTTCTACCAACAGAAGAAAGCAATATATTGTCAAAGCGATTTGGTAATCAGGTCATAAAATAATCACCTGAACCCTAGCCCACCAATCGACAAGCCACACGAGCTCGAGCCACAACAATTCTGCTACAAATCTGTTGATTCTTCTATATGTGCTCTTTGACAACGGCCGCACAAGGACAAAGCAAGTTGCCTGAAAGGAAAACATAACACTCAAATAGGGTCTACAATTAATATTACTTACATAATAACCACAAATTTACATAAACAGGTAGCACTATAATGTTTAAACTTTTAATACGACAGCATTTCCTTCATTGAAGAAAGAAATAACTCACAATTGGATCTTTTAAATCACATACCCACATCTCAAACTAAAAACCCCCAAACTCAAAAACAAAACTACCAGAAAAATTTTGAATTCCTCATTTACAGAAAACAGAAAGAGAAAACACCAGTAATTTTCATTCTCATAATAATAATAATAATAATAAATAAATAAAACCTTCATTGATTTAAGAACTCCAAATTAGGGATGACACACATCCAAAATTGGGCGAGTTTTCCAATGTCCTACTAAGAAAATGCTAAAAACACAATACAATTTTCAAAAATCAACCAATAAAAAAAACCCTAACAAATAAATTGCAGCAGCACTTAATAGTAACTGAGCTACAAAAAAACGTAGATAAAATTACAAAAAATCTCAGTAATTAAACGTCATTTAAAAAGCAGTGAACGAAAAACGAAGAAATAGATCGAGGAAAGAGGAGAGAGAAAAATGGAGACCTGTAAAACATTGACGACAAGGCCAGAGAGGAAGAAGAGAAGGCCCAGTGGTACGATCACAGCCGCAGCTGGAATCGCCATTGTTGGACCTTCTTCTGCGCACAAAACGCAACACTCAGCAAATACGATTTGATTCACGCGCAGAGGAGAGAGAAAGTGAAAGAGTGAGATTTGATGTGAGCTACCTGCTACCAAGAAGAAGAAGATGATGAAGAGGAAGAGGAAGAGGAAGAGGAGAGAGAAAGTGTGTGTTTATTGAAGGGAGAAGGGAAGATTAATGCCGTTTTTTTAGGTTGAGGGAGAGTGAGAAAGTTGTAATTCTGGAGTTTTACCTTTCGTAATTGGTGCAATTATTTGTGTACGAAATTACTACTTATGACTTGTGAGTTATACTAATTTTAATGGAAAAGTGGTTTTTATGGGACTTTTCTTAAATTGACTTTATTATGAAGTTATGAGAGAAAGTACTATATTTGCAACTGAAAAATAATGGCAATTGGATGGGAGATGGATGGGAGATGGATGGGAGAACTAAATGTGAAGCTCTTAATTACTACTCCCCTCATGTTTACCTAAATATACTGGATAAAACTTTGTAGGTCCCTCGAGTGATCTATGCATTAGATATAGATATATGATTGTTAGTGGATTTCAATACAGCAGTGTTAATAACTTGTTAATTGTATGTTTCTAATGGGTAGCTTATCTAGTGTATAGCTTTATGTCTTTTTGGCTTGTTGATTGATGGGGAAAAGAATTTGTTGTTTAGGTGTTTGAGATTGGCACGCTCCCCCATGAGGAGGGTTAGGGTTTGAGTTATTATCTCTCTTTCATATTTCATGTTTCACTTACGGGAGACAACATGAAGTAAAGATAGTCGGTAGAGTATTATGAGATGGACAGAGAGTAAAGAAATTGCGTGTTCTATATTTTTTTAGAGTGGTAGACAATTGTAATAATTAATTATCCTTAGTGTAGTTTAATGTGGGAGGATTTTTAGTAAAAAGGAAGGGGAAAAGAGTCATTATTATTCACTTATTATACATCAAGTCATTGTTACTTAACACATGTGATTTAAGTAAAACAATAAGGTCATCTTTGATTTTAGAAGATTGAAAATTATAAGATTGTAGTGGATTTTGTCTATACTTGAAGTTGTAGGCTCAAAACTTTCATTGATGATAATGTAACGTGTTAGTTATGTCTCCGGCTACTTGATGTTGCTAGGTGAAGAAACTTGAATTAATAATCCAGTATATTCATTAAGAAGAAGATTACAGAGAGTTTGTTATTCAAAGAAGAAGAAAGGAAATTTTATTATTACCGTAATACTAAAGCTAATGATAGTGAATGTCTCTATTTATATAGAAGAGGAATCTAACTAACTCTAACAACTTTGATGACTAGGATATTACAAAATAATAATTATAAATAAATCTTATACTCCCCTTTCAAGTTGGACTTGTGAAACAAGACCAGGCTTGGAACAAAGAGAATGATGGTGAGTAGAAGAGAGTGATTTAGTGAGCAAGTCAGCCAATTGATCTGCACTTTTGACATGTGAAGTTTGAATGAAACCTGCCTCTACTTGCTCTCTTAAATAATGCATATCCCTCTTAAGATGCTTAGTCTTCTCATGAAATTTTGGGATTTTGAGCAAGATGTTTAGTTGAGGTACTGTCACAATACATGGTGATAGGAAGTTGTAAAGGAACTTGAAGATCTTCTAACAAACCATATATGCATCCAAACTAATTCACTAGCTGTAGATGACATACTTTTGTATTCAGCTTTAGCAGAAGATTTGCAGACTTTTTGTTGCTTCTTAGTCTTCCATGAGACTAGATTATCCCCAAGAAATACTGCATAAGCACTCAATGATCTGCTGCTGAACTGGCAAGCACTTGTAAGTTGTAACACCCCGACAATCCTCTATTTTGCAAAATACCTTTTTAATATAAAATTTAGAGAATTATCAAAGCATTATCGTCCGTGTGATAACGTATCGACTTATTCATAATTTTGCAGCAGAAATAATTAAATAACTTTTAAAACTTACTAACTTAGTCAACCATAAGTCAACTCCAAAAACCAAAGTCAAAAGTCAACCAAATCAAAGTCAAAAGTCAACCAAATTAAAACAACTATAAAGTATAAAAGCTAAACACAAGCTCTCCACGAAATCCGAACCCATGATGCATCATCTTTAGACCTGAAATGGTCGATGCTCTATTGATCCTAAGAGACTGCTAGCCAAATGGGTCATCACAAGATCAACAAGGCACAGTCATGATCGACATACAGAAAAGCAGGTAATCAGCAAAGCTGAGTACTACATACTAAATAAAATATGAAAACCTAACATGATACTAACAAACATAAACTTAATAATAAACGATGATATAATAAATAACAGATTGACTATACTAAACTAAACTCCCAAAATCAATAAATTAATTAATTAGATTGAATAGGCAATGGAAAGAGTTGTCCAAACCAAACCAGTCTTCAATTTATAAGACGAAGTACGGGCGCGACTCCGTACTCACATGACCAACGATATCGAGGTACTAATTTAAATAAAATAGGTTACGGTGATCAATCCAGTCCCAAAAAAAGCCATGGGCTACCACCATGTACTCCAACTCATACTAGTCCAACACTTCAGACGTGCACAAGTCTAAAGCTTATTGCTATTCACTTTCCACTTTAAGTGATTAATAAATTACTTTATTAGTTATGACTCACAAAGTAAGACAACCAACATAATCATCAAGGATACATGAAACTTCCATTTTTATCTTAGGATTAGATAAGGTGATCAACAACTTAACAATCCAAGAACAATCCATTATTAGTTCTATAACCAACCATTATTTATTTGTTGATCCAAGTCAACAATCAACCAACCTTTCATAGGTGAATAACTAACTTACCAAATAAGGCCCACGGTCCTCATAAAGTAATTAAAATAATCCAAAGGGAACAACAAGATCCAATAACAACATAATTATTAATCCCTCATGTGAATTAATAAAATAAAGTTCCCAATCCCATATGCACCATGCTTCACACAACGGCATAAAACATGTAATTCTACTTGAATATAAATCACATATGAACTATAAATAGTTCCCTATACATGATACTATATCAATCCTAATCTTAGGACATGATACTAGTCTACAAACACATAGGTATGTACGTACCTTGTGTAGTTTTCCGCCTGCCAAATATCAATACAACCAAGTATTAATACTCTGATAAAATTCCAGCAACTTTAAAATATTTTAAACCCTCTTTAAAAGTGTTTAAAATCTTTTTTAACCATTGAAACATCAACTATTAATATCTCCTAGTATAGTACTACCATACTAGTCATTAAAAACCCTTAAAAATCCATCATAAGCATACTAAAATAAATTCCAGCAACTTATAATATGTTTTAAACCCTTTAAAACATACTTAAGCATAACCAGAAACATTAGAGTACTCAATTTTCATAAACCATAATATAGTACTACAATTTCCAACTCATAAAACCCTAAAAATCCATGATTTGATACTTAAAACCCTAGTTTAAACATAATTAATAAATCTGAAATGTAATTGCTTTATTATGCAAATCATATAATCTGAAATTTATATTTAAATCATCAAAACTACAAACTTTAACCATAAAATCATTAAATAAATCCTTTAAAACATGCTTGATGCATGAATTGACTGAGATGTTGTACATGGTATGAAAAGTCAGATCTAGTGAGACCTAAACATAAAAGTCTTCCAACCAGTCCTATATAAACATCAGATTTAGCAAGACTTTCACCTTTCTCAGTAGATAACTTCAAACCAGTAGGTAAAGGAGCAGGAGAGGATTCACAGCTTTGCATCCCACAAGGCCACAATCAGTAATATCTTTGATATACTTTTTCTGAGATGAAAATATACCATTTGAATTACTGGATATTTCAATACCCAAGAAATAGCTAAGGATCCTTGATTGTGAAAGCTTGATCAAGTGATTCTATGCCATCATCAATCTGATACATGCTTGTTCCTGTGACTAACATGTCATCAACATAGACCAAAACAACCAAGAATTGACCATCTAATAGTCTAGTGAACAATGAGTAATCTTGCTTGGATTGGATAAATCCCAAGCCTTTGAGAAATTTACTCAATTCCTTGTTCCATTTATCTAGAAGCCTGTTTAAGGCCATAAATGGACTTTTCCAATTTGCGTACTTGACTAGCACATGCCTTGTTATAACCAGCAGGTGGAAGCATATACACTTCTTCATCTAAGAAGCCATGTAAAAACGCATTATTTACATCTGGTTGGCATAAAGGCCAAACACTCTTTTATCAATTAACATTTCTTCATCAAATATCATATGATCATAAGCACCAGAGTCAATTATCCAATTTGCATTATCATGTTGTTTAAACACAGAACATGAGAAGGATTGTAAGTCAATACCTGCAAAGCTTGCAAAGCTAGAACCAGCTCCATTTGACTCCTCGGCAGGTTAATTGCTTGCCTTTTATGTTCCTCGTCACTTGCTGACATATTGCAGCTAACATGTCAGAATTAATGTCAGCAATAGCATTATGAGAATCAGTGCTGATATCAAGAGGAGTCTCCCCATAGTCAGTTGGAGCATTTGTTGCAGTGTGAACATTTGCAGCAATTATGTGATTGTTGCCGTTATATGACATTGCTCCTTTCTTTTCAGCCTTGATAGTGCTATATACCATTCAGGATAACTAATCAATTTAAAGCAATGTCCTCTATTTTTGCAGTGATCACAAAATTTCTCCATTTTCTCCTTATTCCAATCTTTCTTATGTAGATTAGGAAAAGAATATTTCTGCTGAGTTTGTGTCATGTACATCCTTTGTGCAGCCATTGCACTACTCTCTGCTCTAATTTCAACATTGCTAGCACTTACTTCCTTTTGTTTCTCAATTTGATGAGCAATTGAAAAAGCACGGTTTATGGAAGGAAGTGGATCCATGGACTAAATAATATTTGAAATAGCAGTGTTAAAGCCATTATTCAAACCAAGAAGAAACTGCATGAATTTATCTTCTGCTCCAAGATCTTGTAATTTCTTCAGAAAATTACAAGTACAAGAACTTAAGGCACCACAATTACACACTGGAAACATCTTCAAGCTTTGTATTTCATCGCACGACTTCTTGATTTTGCCATAGTAAGCAATAATAGTCACGTTTTCCAGTATTAAACTGTCAATTTCCTTCTTCAACTGATAGATCAATGGTCCATTTGACTGACCAAAATGCTCCTACAATTCTTTCCATAATTCCATAGAATTCTCCATAAACCAAATTCATTAGCTAATTCAGAGTTCATAGAACTCAGGATCCAACTCATCACCATATAATCAGTTCTCTTCCATTTCTGGAAATCCTTATCCTTCTCATCAGGCATAGGTAAAGATCCATAATGAATCCTTCCTTATTCTTTGCAATTAAAGCACGAAGAACATTTCTACTCCATCTCATGAAATTACTTCCAGCAGAAATAGCGGTAACTAACGATGCAGTATGATTATCAGATGTAGAGATGAATTGAGGATCTACATTACCTCCATTGCCTCCATTATTAGCATTAGCTGAAACCTCAGAATCTGCGCCATTAATTCTTCTAGATTTTGATTGATTCACAAGATTTATGAAATCGAATAAAAGAATTCTCCAGAAATTCAAAGAAATACGCTAGAAATTCACAATTCAAGCTAATCGCAATAATTCAAGATTAAATATGAACAATCAGATATTCAACTTCAAATGTTGAAGAAAATTGACATCAGTCTCATGAGAGAGATTTGAGCTATGATACCATCAAGAAACTGGAATCAATAATCCAATATATTCATCAAGAAGAATATTACAGAGAGTTTGTTATTCAGAGAAGAAGAAAGGAAAATCTATTATTACCAAAAAACTAAAGCTAATGATAGAGAATGTCTCTATTTATACAGAAGAGGAATCTAACTAACTATAACAACTTTGATGACTAGGATATTACAAAATAATTAATTATAAATAAATCTTATAGAGCCATGACTTCTGCTTACTCGTAGATCACTTGGCTACTTTGATCATTGAGTTGGGTTTGCATCATCTCCAGCCAGTCCAACTTCATTATCGTGACAATCAATCAGTTAGGGATCTTAGAAGGTCTTATCTAGCTTACATACCTTCCTACTAAGTCTCAGTTAGCAAATGTCTTAACCAAAACACTCACATTTGCTCAACGCAATAAACTTTTGTCCAAGCTTGTTATGATCACTTCATCCCAAGGTTGAGGTTAGATATATCTCTCACAGTCCTACATAATATAACAATCCAACAAAGTTATGTAATATTGTGAGCTACTCGTAGCTCATTAGCTATTTTGTATTAATCTTACCTTTTCTCTAAATCTTTTTGTATCCTCCAAAAATTCTTAAATAGTAGCTCTTATATTATTCGTTTAGAAATATAGAGTTCAAACCATTTGTCTCACTAAAGCTCTACCTGAAAAGAACATTCAATTACTTAAATGAGAGTTATGGTTCTACAAATCTGTTCTTGTATGGATTGATCTTCACTTTATAACAATTATGAAGACAAATATATTTGAAATGATGGACTTGATAACTTATTAATCGACTAAAACTAATCCATATAATAACGTCATTTTACCAACTTAATAATTGAACTAGATAGTTGAAAAAATAGTCAGATTAATTCGATCCTATAATGGACCCTCTCTTAGCCATTGACTTGACCATGTACATTGGTGAAATACTTTATAGATATAAGATAATTGTCATGTGCTGCTAAATCTTTTTTCCTACTCGTGCATGCAACCTACTTGGCTTAAAGTGCTCTCAGAATGCAAGTTAAATTAAAGCACGCGAAGATTTAACGAAGCTAAAGTTGTTAAGAATCCTCGTATGTTGCTTTGTGGAAGAATGCTTTCCTTTATTTTCATTGCTTGTACAAACGAACCCTCTTGCGTATTTGTAGGGGTTTTCTGAATGGAGAGGTAAGATTTAACCATTTGGGTGGAATTGCTGCGCCCCCAAAGGAACCTCTATTGTACTATCATCGGGCAAATCGCTAGCGCACTCATGTAACCAAAAGCATGCAGTACTAAGGCCTCGCAACACCTCTGGCTCGAGAATAAGTGGATTTTTTTTCATAGAAACTTTGTCATTCAACACATTTGGTTCACCTTCATCACGAAAAGTCGCAACACCTAAGTGAGATCAAACGTCCAAGAACAGTCCCAAACAGGGGACTATTCAAGACTTACTCCTAATGAGTAAGTCTTGAACGGGTATCTAGGCATATGATGACGATTCATATAACTTATACATTTCATAGCTCAATTAGATTGTTTTCATCCAATCATGTCAAGAAATATACATACATTATCATATCTTACTCAATTGGAACACATGATAATTTTTCCTCATCAACATCCAACAAAAAACAAGAAAATTAGGCTATTTACCTCTTGACACTAAAGAGGAGCAATCATGAGGAGAGAGTTGATAGTTTATTTGCCTTCCTTAGCCTATTTTTCCTACAATTAACAAATCCCACATGCCACATTAATCACATAATTCAATTAAGAAAAGCAAAACTAACTAAAAACCTAGATTAATTCACCATAAACTAACAAAACTCACTATAAGAAGAAATAGGGTAGTGGTGGTGGTGGTCCTAGAGGTCGCTGGTGGTTGCTGGTGGTGATGCGTCACTTGCGGTGCTCCGGTGGTGGTTGCTGGTCCCACTGCGGTGAGATGAATGACATGGTGGTGGTGCGTGAATGACGTGGTGGTGACGCGTGAATGGCGTGGTGCTCCGGTGGTGATGCGTTGGTGCGGCCGAGTCTTTGGTGGCGTTAGGGCTGAGTGTTGATGTGAGTTAGAAATTCGTGCGACTTAGAGAGAGAGGGAGGGAGGGAAATTCGTGAGTTAGAGGGAAAGTGAAGGACACTGTGTGTGTATGCGCGCAAAAACTAAAAAAAAAAAGTAAAGTGAAGGGCTGTGGTTTTTGGGCTAATCGCAACCCTTCACTATTAAGGTCCGCGTTTTTCAATAAACCGCAGCCCTTGCGTTTTTTTCCACTTGTGGCCACATCTTAAGCATTAGTGCATGACCTAGAATTTTTTACACAATTACAAGTTGCATGTATGTACAATTGAAGTTATATTTTGCTAGAAGTTGGACTCAGGTTTTTGGTTAGGAAAAGGCTTTTCGTGTAGTTGTCAGCTAGTTCATTCTTAACAAATGAATAATAGTTTTAACTATGGATTAATACTAAACTAGTTGTTGACTCGGGCGATGCCCCGTATCATTTACCAATGTGAATTTGAAGTGTTAAATCAAATACTTGAGAGAAGTGGAAAAAAAAAGAGTTATAGGCATTGGATTGTGCTCGTGAGATAATATTCTAGTTCCATTTAAATTTTAACATAGTAAATTATAATATGAATCATTAATCAATATAACCCCCGGCTTCAAGAGAGTACATATATATAAATATATAATTAATAAAAAGACTATAATACAATATTATTTTGGAAATTTAGGTTAATGTGTAAGAATACAAGCGATGCAATTAAATAGCGTAGTAATGTTAATTAGGGAGGTTATAAAAATTTTAAGAGCTTTTTTTAAATATAAGAATACTGAAAGGTAGGATACGTTATTATTAACATTAGATTATTAATGAGTATTAATATATACATATATATATTGAATTATTTTAAGAAGAGAAATATTATCTTGTCTTTAATTAATTTTTTTTCCAGCAAAGACCAATATGAAATTATAGATTAATATATATTTATATCTCAAATGAGAAGTTATGAGTTCGAGTCTTAACACACACATTTTTACACCAGAGCAATTTAGTGGTTGTTTTGTATACATGCGAATTTTATTCCCATGGGAAGTTTAGTTATTTCCCTTATGTAATTCATAGGAAATTGCCTTAATATGTTTGGTTGACATCAACGAATTTGCAACTCCCATGAATTGATATGAGAATTCTGAATAACCAAGGGGCGGGTGAATTAATTCCCACGTTTTGTGGAAATTTCAATTTCCTTGAAATTTTATTGCCTCCATCTTTGCCCCTGATAACCAAATAACTATCCAAATTAGAAAATCATGCGAATTTCTATTAGGTACCTAATGCCAAACAACCACGAGTCGCGATATTCCCATACCCGGGATGGGCAGGTAGTTGCCCCTACCAGGGGCCAAATGGTAATTTCGCCCATTAATTATAACTGACCCCAACTCATTCTCTCTCTTCCATGGTTCACCCTCATCAAACCCTTGTCTCTCTCTATCTCTCTCTCTGTCTCACAACTCATTTTCTCTCTCTTCTTCCTGGTCGCCGTGGTTGATTCTCCGGCGAGCCGCGAGTGCCGCCGCCGCCAAGTTTTCTCTCTCCTCTCGTTACGTTTTGCTACTTGTCGTATGGTGGTGGTTACGCCCCTCTTTCGGTGATGCGCCACGCTTGGCTGGTGGTTCTGCCGTCGTGAGTGCTAGTTGTTCTGTCCAAAATCAGTTGTTCCTCCCTAAATTGCTATTGTTACTTCATTTTAATGGTGAGTTGTTGCTTCTCTTTTTTCTACTTCAATATATTTTTTTCTTGATTCATAAAACCCCAAATTGAAATGATGGAGTATATTAGAAGACATAGTTGATGAAATTTCCTGAGATTCAGTTATGAACATTGATAAATGACTTTGTAAATCAGCTTTGTTTTGTATATTACTTTGTTAATTAGCACTCATGAAACAAATGCTTAGTTTACTATCTTTATTTTAGTATTACTGATTTTAAGATGCGAAATTGAATCATTACTAATGATTTCATAAGTGGGTAAATATTAATTAAGGGACTTTGCTTAGCTTGTTGTGGATGGTTTACTAGATGTTGCTAGGATTATACATGAGATTGGGTAAAAACATGTTTTTTTGGCTTGGAATTTGGTAGTTTGTTTGTGGGTAGATTGTGGTCGCACCCACCGCACTCGCCGGCGCACTATACTCGGGTAAGAAACCTTTCTTTCGTTCTTTCTCCTCTCCTTCAATGGATGCCTGCTAGATGTTTGTGAAGATGTTTACTATGTTTTGAATAATGTTGAATAATGGCGCACCATAAAGGAATGAATTCAAGTTTTGAATAATGTTGAATTTAAGTTTGTGTCACTAGCGTGCCTTTTCTCCAACCCTTCCACTTAGGTTTATATTATAATTAGTATTGCTTGAATTTATGATTAATAGAATGATGTTGTGGTGTTGTTGTGATTGTTTATGTTATGTTGTTGTTGTTGATGCGTCGTTGCTGTTGTTCTTCCTTCCTTTGTCGCGCGCCGCTATGCTAATGTTCTGCCGTCGTGGTGGTGTTCTGTTTCTGCCACCTTGGCTGGGTTATTTTCCTCTATTCTTATTGTTGTTGTTGTTGTTGTTGTTGTTGTTGTTGTTGTTGTTGTTGTTGTTGTGTTGTTGCTGTGCAATTGCTGCTGTTGTGCCCAAGTTCTGTCTGCTCTGCTTGCGCCTTCCCGTCCTTGCTGCTGCGTATTGATGTTGTTGAGCTCTTTGTTCCTCTCAGCAATTCTTTCTATTTCTGTTGTTTATTCAAAGACCCAATTTATGGGTTGATGAGGTAGATTTCTTATGTTCATGGATGTTTGTTGCCATGGTATGAATCTTGCAAACATTTTTTGACGTTTTCCATTTTCCACTAGCCAATGCATCTTTTGACGTGGTACCAGTACGTATTTTTCTGTTAAGGAGACTGGAACTTTACCAGCATTTTGATGTCATGGATGGCCAGCTAGTTTTATATTAGTGAAAATTGTGAGACTTCAAATTTTGAAAAATACCCTCAATAAATCTAACAAGATTTGATATACATGTTTTCTTTAATATAGATTAGTGTCAAAATATGAACAAGGTTTAGCCAAAATAGGATGCAAGACTGCAATCGAACAATTCACTCCACATTCTAATCTCAAGCGTAATCCATGAGAAGGGAAAATTTATTTGTCTTCCTTGTCTAGAACCAAAACAGAATCTGAACATGACTGATCAGATGTAATCCCCCATAATTTTAAAGGATTTTATAAATATATTTTATCACATATATATTTATATTTTAGTTGAAATGATTTTACTATTTAAAGTAGGTTGACTATTTTTTAAAAAAAAAGTCAAATGAAATTATTTTAAGAATTTAATAAAGTTGAAAATATTTTAATTAGGCATGCTTTGAAAAAGGTTTGAAATACGAATTTGATTTGGAAAAGAAGTCTAAGTGGACTTGAGGAACCCAAATTCTAAGTAGATTAGAAAAAGGAGTTATACTGATGCTAGGAGTTCTAATTTATCAATCCTAGTTGTCATCAAATTATATTCAAACTCAATCTCCTTTTCCTAAGCCCAAAAAGAAAACCCTACCTATAAATACCCTAAGCCCAATTATTTTACCTCACACAAGAATTATTTTTCTCTCCTCTCACTCAAATCACGCCACTTTCTCTCTCTACTTCTCACGGCATTCTCTCCTCTTCCTTTTCCACGCAAGTTTTGGTTTTTCTCTTCCAAGTTTCCTTTCTTCTTCTTCAAGTAACGCTTTCTTCTTCGCCAAGAAACGTCACGAAGCTTTCCAAGATCACAAGTCGTGCACTGTGCTGCTGCCGTGAGCCACCTCCTTCGACGTGTCATTGATTCTTCTTTGAGTTGGTTTAATTCTTCTCTTTTCCTCAAGTTTTCCATTAAAGACTATGTTTTTATGCTTTATTTTAATGTTAATCATGGTTATTGATTTTAATTTACTGTTTTAATAAATAATCTTGATTCATATATATATTATATTATAAGAATAAAAATTCAGATTTGTTTATTATTGTTAGATTGAAGTTTTAATAATTAAAGCATGGATTTTTAGGGTGTTAATTATTAGAAAACCATAGTAGCATATTATATACTATGAGATTGATTTAATTTATGATTTTAAGCATGTTTAAGTGGGTTTAAAGAAGGTTTTATTATTTTATAAGTTGCTGGAATTTCAGAAAGTATTTCATTTAGGGAGTTTTAAGAATTTTAATTACTAGTATGGTAGTACTATGCTAGGAATTAAAGGTAATTGGAGTTTTGGTAGAAAAATCAACTTTTTAATATGTTTAAAGGGGATTTTAAATATTTTAAAGTTGCTGTCTTTTTATTTAAGAGTATTGATTTTAGTTATATTTGATTTCTAGGCGGAGAGTATTCCATAGGAGATTTTTAAAGGGGCTAAAGTGGCCAGTCGACTAGTTTACACAAGGTACGTACATACCTATGTGATGATTGAGATAGTATCATGATTTTATGAAGAAGAATTAAGTAGTATCATGTATAGGAACTATGTTGAGTTCATGTATGATATTTATTATGTTGGATTTTGCATGTTGATATCTTGTTTATTACTTTACTTTTTGATAGTTTTTAATTGGTATTATAGTTGTTTTTGAGTTAGTTTAGGCTAGTTTGTTAGTTATTTCCTTAATTTGTGCAATTTTCCTTCTTGTATGCACTTTCTTTGGGCAAATTGTTTCATTTCAGGACTTAGGAGCATGCTTGGAGGACACTTGCACAACCCCGAATATTAATATCGAAGAGGAAGGTCAAGGAAGCATCAAGGAAGCATACCCGAGTTCCGGGGGTAAATATAAGAAGTTTTGGAAGGGTTTGCGCACAAGGGTCAACTTCAAATGGCCATAACTTTCAGCACACAAAACATTTTTGAGCGATTCAAGTTGGAGATGAAAGTTTGGCTCAATATCTTTCCAACAAGTAGTCACAAGCTCAATTCCAATGAAAAACGAGTGAGATATGGCCGTTTGAAAATGAACTGACGAAACTGAAAACTGACCCGAGCGCTCGGGTCAAATGACCCGCCCGGGTCATTCTGCGATAAACTCATTTTCACTCCTGTTGGTCTGACCCGCCCGGGTCTGGTGACCCGAGGGCTCGGGTCAGGCCACCCGAGGGCTCGGGTCATTCCACCCGCCCGGGTCGGGTCATTTTTCCAGAAATGCTTTTGCGACTTTGTTTGTTTTAATACGGGGGCTGTTTTGTAATTTTCTGATTTATTTCTTATGACTATAAAAGAGGGACTCCTCTTATTTTTAACTTAGGCAATTATTAACTAGAAATTAGAGAGAGATTAAAGTTTGTTTTTAGCATTCAAACTCTAGAACAAAACCCTAGGAGAGAGAAAGTGAAGGTTTGAAGCTTTTAGATCTCCATTCTTCATTTATGAAAGCTTAAAGTTGGTAATTTTTGTTTATTATTCTTCTTTTCTTCCATTGATCTTGCTTATTACATGCTTAGTTTGTTTAGATCTTACTTTATTAGTTGATTATTTGCATTTTACCTCTTTTCCTCCATGGTTATGGTGATTAAGTTATTTCAAGCTTTGTTTTGTGTTATTTCCATGATGTGTGAGTAGTTCCTTACTAGGGGAAGGGATGTAGCCTTCATTTACTCTTTGGATCCTAGATCTAAGTTAGGGGGTTAACTTTTGGGGTTGAACTTGTTGATCAAACTTGTTTTACTTGGTTTGTTGGGTGATTGATCACCACTTAACTTGCATATTTGGAATTCCTAGTGAAGGATTGAGAGATGAAGCTAGGAATAAACTAAGTTTGGTTGCTAGACTAGGATTTCCATGAAAATAGGCATTTTCTAGTTTAGGGAAGCTTGATTAATCATGTTGTGCTTGATTTGGCTAGATTAGTTGCTCATGCCATGAGAATAGGTCATGAGTGACTAATCAAGCTCCTCTAATTAGCTCGAGAGAGTAATTAGAGTTCATATGTTCGTGATTTTCCCCTTGTGATCCCCCATTTGTTTTACCCTTGGCTTTGATTTTGGATTCTTGGATTGAGTGTTGGTGAATCCCCCTAATCCCCTAGTTTCTTTTATCCTTGTCTTAACTCCTTTGCTTAATTACTTGTTGATTTACTTTACAAATCTCCTAGTTTATTTAGATTTTAGAATTTTTGTTAAACTCTCAAAAACCCAAAAATTGATTTAGCTCATTGTAGTTAGCTAATTACTCTTGATTTAACCCTACTTCCTTGTGGATTCGACCCTATACTTATCCTATATTGGATAAATTAGGTTATATTTGGCGAGTATACAACGACCCGTCACATGTTTATGCCTGTGTGCAAACATGTTGATTATAATAATTGAGTTTGTGTAGAGTATCATGTTTGTATGGAATATTGATGCAAGCATGTTAATGGAATGGGAACTTTAATTATTAATTCACATGGGGGAATTAATATATTATTAAGATTGATTCATGATTATTCATGTGTTCCCTTATAAGTATTATTTTCACTACTTTATGAGGACTGTGGGCCTTATTTGGTAAGTTGATAAGTATGCCTTTTAAAGGTAAGTTTGATTGTTGGCTAGGTTCAACAAATGAGAAAGTTAAGATTTAAAAGAAGTAAGTCTTGGATTGTAAGTTGTGACCACTTATTAAATCCTAAGATAAAAGAAGTTCAGTTGTGTATGTTAAATGGTTATTTCTGTATTGCTTGAGTGTGTGTCATAACAAGTAATAATCTGTAAAGAACGTAAAGTGTAACGAGGATGGTTATAGACTTTAGACTGGTGCACGTCTAGAGTTGGACATTAGGAGTTGGAGTACATGGTGGTAGCCCATGGCTTTTTACGGGAGATGGATTGATCACCATCCCTTTTTCGATTAGCAAAGGTTCCTCGATATCGCAGGTCATTTCGGAATACGTGGTAGCTCCCGTATTTCGTCTTCGTAATGAAGGCATTAGTAGATAAGACAACTCAGGTCCAATAACTATTCCATTTGAGTAATAAAAAGATGTTTAGAGTTTAGTTCAGTAAAAGTTATCTGCGAAATGTTATATGATTATATTATTATTTATCCTCGCATGTTATTATTTAGTATCATGTTAGGTAAGTTTATTTATTACTATGTAGTACTCAGCTTTGCTGATTACGTGCTTTGTTTGTATGTGTTGATCATGGCTTTGCCTTATTGATCCTGTGATGACCCAATTTTGGTGAGCAGACTCTTTAGAGCATTAACATTTACAGGTTCGCAGATGTAGCATCATTGGGAATCTGGGAATGGAGAGCTTGTGTGATTTAAGTTGTCATGTTGTCACATTATTAGGAACGTATTTTAATAAGCGTTTGAGTAGACATTTAAAGTTAATTGTTTTTGAAGTACCTAGTTATTTGTTTATTTATGACAATAAAGTTTGAAGTTCAATTAATTGTTTTCCGCTGCAAAATTCTGAATAAGCCGATACGTTATCACACGGGCGATAATACTTGGGTAATTCTCTAAGTTTTATATTATAAAGGTATTTCTGAAAAGAGAAAATTATCGGGGTGTTACATCAGACACATGAGCAGCCTTTACTTTTTTGAAATTCAATGATAATGAGGAAGTTTCTTAAATCCTCCTCTTTGTATTTCGCTCATAAGTAGAAGATATTTGCTTGGCAACCACTTCAGTTGATTCTGAATCACCTACTGCGTCAGCATCCATTTTCTCATGGACAACCAACTGGTGGTGGCTCTGTGTTAACATAATCTCTGATGATCCAATGAAAAGAAAAGAAAAGAAACACAATACATGTAATTAGGAGGCAAATTTACTAACTGAGAATAGCTGGACATACTACTACATATTTCTGCAGAGTTGCATCACAGAAAGAATTCCTAATGTTTCATATTATTAGCTTACATGATCAAATCTGATAAATTGTTGTGGTTTAATAATATAATTGCAGGTTACATTTGTTGTGGTTTTTGATTAATTTGGTTACTGATTGATAGAATAAGGTATGCCTGCTAGATGTTTGTTAAAAGTTTTGAGTGACTCTTATATGAGATTGACTGGTTTTATTATTTGGGGGTTCTACCCTTTTTGTTACGTTTGAGCTTAGTGTTGTAACATTGTGTATCTTTAATTAGGTTTAGTTTGTCGAAAGTCGTGACTCGTGAGTGAATGAGTGACATCTTGTTGAGAACCTTCTTTGTTTTTATTAGTTGTTGAGCTTACGTTACGGTAATGAATTTGGTTGATTTTTAAAATATAATATATGTACTTTTTAAAAATTTTAAGTGTGCTCAACAACTCGGAGGATTTGAATGCGGCTAGTATGTCATGAAGTATATGGAGCAAATAGTGACCCTTGTGTCACAAAAGGCCAATGAAGTGCAAAAGGTTTTATACTAATTTTCAACATAATTCATATATTTACTTGAATTGTATAAGAAATTAGCAATTATTTATCACCGGTAGTTACTAATAATTCTTTAATTTTTTGGTTTTTTTTTTATTGTGTAGCATTTCTCTGTGGAGCCTTGTTCTCGAGAGGATATCGATGATGTAAGAGAAAGATGGTGTAGATTTTTAATTACTTATTGTTTGTAGCTTTTTGATATTGTACTCTTGAAGCAAAGGATATAAAATGGAATTTTTAATGCTACAATGCAAAAATTACTTAATTATCTATTAATATATTGACATTTTTTATGTTCAAATATTTTGTTTTAGTAGTGGTTGTTGTAATTAGTTTATACTAGATGAATAATATGGCGTGAAAAAAAAGGATATAATGTGTTGCCTTCAATTAACAGGATAAACAACTATTATATGTAAACTTATAATAAATGGATAAACAACTGATATGATGTATGAAATATTTAATGTGATTGAAATCACACCCTATCATCTCGTTCATTATATAATAGTCAATAATACTAAGGAGTGATCCAGTAAGTGGATAACCAAATAATATGATTAAATTCTTATTTGATATGATTTATTTCTGATGGGATACAATTTAATAAGTTTCTGATTCAACTTCGGTCCACTTTGATGTATTGTTTATTACATATTAATTAGATTACTATTAAATTGCATTTCCTTTTCACGGCTTAACTGAGTAAAATGAATCCTTATTTTTTTGAACGGCTTATTTAATTACTTAAGTAATAACATATTAGTCCCTTTGACGACTTATTACTTGAATAATCATATATTAGTCATTTGACGGCTTATAGTTGAATAATCATATTACTCCTTTCACGGCTTATTATTAGTATAAATCTAAGTTCAGTATGGTGTGTTGTAATTCGAGATATCAAAGAAATTAGTATAAATCTATGGTTTGTAGTATTTATACTTCACAATAGGTGCCTATAATGAAGTGTACTCACCGTAAAACTATAATAAACGGATAAATAAAATTAAGTCTGATTCGAGATGTCAAAAAACGGGTAAATAAAATTAAGTCCGATTCGAGATGTCAAACTAATTAGTATATACCTATGAAACTATAAAACTATTATGCGGAAACTTATAATAAACGGATGAACAACTAATATGATGTATGAAATGTTTGATGTGTTTGAAATCACATATGATGTGAATAAGCCACATTAATTATGATATGATTGGTCTACCATATTATATCAAACCAAATTCACAATTAACTATAATTACTTAGTTGAAGCTTGGGATACATAATATATTTCACATCGGAACGAACCATACAATTAATTGGACTAATTTTATTAATAATATCCTAAACATCATATACTATTAATTGGTCGTAACACTCTTACTCTTAATCTCATAACGGCTTCATTCGAATACCATAGTCATGTCTTTCACGGCTTAACATACCAACTCCTTATTCCTTTCACGGCTTATTATTGGAATAAAGTGAATAAAGTATTGGAGTAATGGGATAAAGTTTCATTTAGTCATTTAATTATAGTTATGTAATAATCATATTAGTCCTTTCACGGCTTATTACTTGAAAAATCATATTACTCCTCTCACGACTTATCATTGGAAAATAATTGAAGTATAGTTTTTTAAATGATATGATTAAGTTATATTCTGATATGATTTACTCAATCTTGGACATAATTTAACCCCTCTCTGATATGAGTTCACTTGAAGGTTTATTAGTAATAACATGATAGTTGGTTACATTACACTCTTAAATATATTGGTTATCACGTAGTAATTGCTTTATGGCAGATATCACATGTTTACTTTTTGACAAACAGGGGTTGATTTAACAATAACATGGGTTTCAAACACACAAATAGGGGTTGATTGAACAATAACATGGGTTTCAAATACACAAACATGGGTTTCAAATACACAAGATTGCATTACTTCAGGTTTTAAATTATGGATATATAACATATATAAAACTATTTATTTGGAACTAGTACAATCTCAAATAAACTATACATAGTAACATAATACGTTATTTTTTTTTTTTAATTAACATGAAATTAATAACTTATGCTATGATTCAATCTTCGATATGATTTATGTTCCGGTTGATATGATTTTCTTACAACTTGATATGAATTCTGTTCCGTTGATATGATTTTCTCACAACTTGATATGATTACCTCAACATATGATATCAAACCAAATTCACGATTAACTATTAGTTGAAGCCAAAAATTAATTGGGATACATAATATATTTCATATCGGAACGAACCATACAATTAATTGGACTAATTTTATTAATAATATCCTAAACATCAGATACTATTAATCGGTCGGAACACTCTTACTCTTAATCTCATAACTGCTTCATTCGAATACCATAGTCATGTCTTTCACGGCTTAACATACCAACTCCTTATATCATATGGTTGTTTCACATCATCTGTGAGTTCAATCTAATCATAGATTTCACAAATTAAATCAGTTGTTTATCCGTATATTATAAGTTTACGCATAATAGTTTTATGGTTAACTATCATCATGTGTTAACACACGTACCTGTAATAAGTATACTAAGTAGCATAGGACATTATTTATAAATTAAAGCATAACTAAGTAGTTAACTACTACAACTCGAATAATTGTATACTTTAGTACTCCCTCTGACCTTAAATAAAGTTCCCATTATTCTATCTATGTTTATCCCAAATAGATTTCTTATTTCTTTATTTGGTATGATCAGTCCACCAATTAAAATATTATTTAGTTTTCACTTTTTATTATATTATCCACTTCCCCATTAACAATATGACTTTGTAAAGTGGTCCATATTTTCTCTTCTTAATAAACAATTCATGAATAGTGTACCAACTTCAATTTTTAATTCTAATTTAACACATCTAAGAAATTAGTATAAAACTATGGTTTGTCGTATTTAAACTTCACAACGAGTGCCTATAATGAAGTGTACTTAGCGTAAAACTATAATAAACGGATAAATAAAACTAAGTTTGCTCCGAGATGTCAAACTAATTAGTATACACCTACGAAACTATAAAACTATTATATGTAAACTTATAATAAATGGATAAACAATTGATATGATGTATGAAACGTTTGATGTGATTGAAATCACATATGATGTGAATAAGCCACATTATGATATGATTGGTCTACCATGTGATATAAAAACAAATTCACAATTAACTATAATTACTAAGTTGGAGCCAAATTTTAATACTATAGAATAGTATAGTTGACTATATCATTCGAATACCATATTTAAACTTCTGTGATATTTACGTTGATTTATCTTATCATAAATGTTTCAAAATAAGTAAGAACATAATATATATATTTTTTTTTTTTTTTTTTTTTTTGTTCAGGAAAGATAATTGGTCCGAAGACCAACCCCTGCTAGGCTACTAGCCTGCAGGGCACACCAGCTCATTGGCTGGGTAGTGGGGATTTATACCCACAAGCAAACATTTTAAACAAACTCCCCAAATTGGGGAGTGATGAGAGTCGAACACCCGACCTCGCGGTTGGGAGGTGGGAGCACCAACCATTGGGCTCCCACGAGGACCTCAAGTAAGAACATAATATGATTGAATGATGTTCTGATATGATTCAATCAATGATGGATATAATTTCACCTCACTCTTATATGAGTTATGATATGAATTGTATAGTCGCTAAGGATTTTAATGTGAACATATTTTCTTAAATGATCGGGATCGAAAAGGTTCCCTCACGTGAGTATGATATGAATTGTATAGTCACTCATATTTTCTTCCAGAACATAGAATCGAAATCATAAAATTAAAGGATATGAATTGTATAGTCGTTAAGGATTTTAAAGTGAACCTGCTACTCACGTGAGCACATTACCATAAGATTCCCTCACGTAAGTCACATTTAAACTCGTTAAGTTCAATCAATACTAGTGAAATTTAAACTCGTTCATTCGATAATAGTCACATCTAAACTGGTTCATTCGATAATAGTGACACTTAAACTCGTTCGTTCTGTAATAGTCACATTTAAACTCGTTAATTCGATAATAGTGACATCTAAACTCGTTCACTCGATAATAGTCAATCTCCTTCGTTTATTCGGGTGGAATACTGACCTTTCAACTCCTTCAACAATAGTCAACCCTGAACTTTCATTCTAAAAGGATATGATGGACTTATATCCTGATATGATAACCTAAAATGAGGACACAAATCTTCCCCATTCAAATATGATTGACTGATGTTATGATATGATTAGCTTCTTCAATGATAAATAATGTTAATTTTCTATTATGATTTTAACAACAATTTATGATGTTGAAAAATAATATTATTAAAGTGAACCTTGTCGTTCTACTTTCGATAATAGTCAACCTTGTCTTAATCATGCATTCGATAATTTTCACATTTAAAGTCGTTCAGGCGATAATAGACGCATTTGAACTCAATTCCTCGGTAATATTCACATCTAAATTCGTTTGTTCGGTAATAGTCACATTTAAAATCGTTTCTTCGGTAATAGTCACATTTAAACTCGTTCAATGTAACTATTATCGAATTAAAGAGTTATCTCGTTATAAAACTCGTTACACACCCTATCATCTCGTTCATTATATAATAGTCAATAATACTAAGGAGTGATAAAACGCTAATAGTTAGTGGGGCACCTTTGCCCGCTAACGGGGGTAATTGTGTAATTTCGCATACACAAACAGGGGTTGATTTAACAAAAATATGGGTTTCAAATACACAAACAGGGGTTGATTTAACAATAACAAAGGTTTCAAATACATAAACAGGGGTTCTTATCAATAACCAATTGTACTTTTTAGGGGAAAAAGCTGAATGGGACACGCAAATCAATGCAACGTTTTGCTTTATGGCAGATATCACATGTTTACTTTTTGACAAACAGGGGTTGATTTAACAATAACATGGGTTTCATACACACAAATAGGGGTTGATTTAACAATAACATGGGTTTTTTTTTCTATAACGTTAATTACTTAATATGTCATGAGAATATATAGTGCGAAAATTTTCTATAACGTTAATTACTTAATAGTTAATTCATAATATACCTAGTAGTTCAACTCATTTCCAAGATAATATAATATTTGATCCACTAAGTTTATAACCAAATAATATGAATAAATTCCCATTTGATATGATTCATTTCTGATGGGATACAATTTAATCAGTTTTTGATTCAACTTCGGTCCACTTTGATATGAATGAATTGTATTGCTACAATAGTTTATTACCTTACCTTACTCACATTACTTGATTGATAATATATTACCCTCTTCGAATGTACTATATGTATTCATAAGTTTATATTATAGTAGGTATATAATGTTTCAAAATAAGTAAGAACATAATATGATTGATTGATGTTCTGATATGATTCATTTAATGATGGACATAATTTCATCCCACTCTGATATGAATTATGATATGAATTGTATCGTTGTTGTTAAGGATTTAAAAGTGAACATATTTTCTTATATGATCGGGATCGAAAAGGTCCTTCTGGAACATAGAATCGGATGGTAAAATCATAGGATCGTAAAATCGTAGGATTGTAAAATCCAGGATGGGGACTTTAATAACAATGGTTATAACAAACTCTTACATGTATTGTTTAATACATATTAATTGGATTACTATTAAACTGCATTTCCTTTTCACTACTTAACTGAGTAATATGAATCCTTATTTCTTTGAAAGACTTATTAATTAATTAATTAACTTAAACAATAACATATTACTTGACCAAATAGTCTCATTAATGTATAAAAAACATACTCATGTAAGATTTTGTTAGGTTCGTTTCAATATGTACTTTCATAAAATCAACTTTTAAGATTTTTATTCATCGAAATAGAAAATATTGAAGGTTAAAAATATATCTTGAAGACCGTGCAAAAAGGAAACAAGAATTATATTATGGGACGGAGGGAATATAAAACTGTTATTGGGTATATCGTGTTAACTATAATAAAGTAATTAGTATATATTGTCATAATCCCACTCTGATATGAATTATATATTGGGAATATGATATGACCCCAATTTAGTACATAATCCAAGTTACCACATAATCCATCTCTGATTTACTACATAACCTGATTTAAACAACTTAGCATAATATTAAAACATCTTACTACATAATGTATACAAATATATTAAAAGGCGTTCCTATCAAAGGAACTTTAAAAATATTAACAATGTGTAGTTACTAGGATTCGAACATATGACCTTTAAATGAAATGCGAGAGTTTAACCACTAATCCACTATAATTTTAATGCTTAATGTTTCAAAAATAAAACATAATAAGAGTGTTAGAGATCAAAAATATTGTCTATGTCTTTATAATTGAGAGTTTAACAACTAATACACTGCAATTTTAATGCTTAATGTTTCAAAGCAAAACATAACAAAGTTCTCAATTCCATTTTAAAATTGTTATTTATAACCCAATTCCTTTTAGTTTCTTTTTAAACAACTTATCATGTCATAACGTCAATCTTCCCATTTCGCACTAGACTGAATATTACGAAAAACTAACAAAATCAATTATGAAATTATGAATAATAATATATGTGATAACTGACCCGGAACATCGCCCGGGCCAAAATACTAGTTAATTTACTACATAACCCGAACTACATAACCTGATTAAAATAAACTTAGCATTAAAACAATTTACTACATATGCCGACGTACAACTTAGAACGACACCTTGTGAACACCTTTTCAAACTTTAATAATTAATTGGGGACGACATAGATGACGTCGCCATCAAGAACACCTTGACTATCAAATGTACCTTGAAGGTCAACATGGGACTATCTTTGACTATCTTGGCATCTGCATATTTTGGTGCATCAATTCCAATCCTGTTCAAGACAAGAAAAATCAATTACTAATCTTATTCCCGCAATAACGACAAGTTTTTACCTAATAGGAAAGTAATATGGAACTCTTGAAGCAAGGACAAGACAATATGGTAGCGGGTAGCCATGCTTTACTTCAAAGTACATGATTTTTCTTTTTTTTTGTGTGTAAAGAATACTCATATTTCATAATCAACAACTACGCAATAGAGTTCACAGGGGGCACCCTGATCCATTATAGCCAACATGCTTCTCCTCAATTTGCATCAACACTTTTTTTTACCCTAAAGATCACTGAATATTTAGGCAAAATGATGGACATAGAACAGTAATGAGCAAATCAGAGGTATTCTAGAGAATAAAACCCCATAATTTGATATGTCAAGATAGTTGCAAATTTTAAATTTCTTTGACTAGCAATGAGGAAACTACGAGATGAACTATAATGTGAACAAATGTCGAGCAAGCTCATTGGTATCCTAGTCCCACAAACTCAGCAGGATTAAGATTTACTAATATAAGTTAACAAGAAAACAATTACAGGTTGACCACCCAAGAAAACACATATGTGTTCTAGCTAGCAACAAGAAAACAAGTGAATGCACAAACAAGAAAGCCGGTAATCACAACACCCGCCCCCGCAAAAAAGATGCGACCTTGACATCAAGAGATTCTTGTCAAGTTCATTACGCACTCTTGACAATCCAAGCCAAAAGTACCGCACTCTTTCACAAACGGAGGAAATAATGATACTAGATGAAGAGCAACATATAACAAAATTATTAGCCCCAATTTATGCAACGAAATCGGTTCCAAACTTAATGTACCAATGTATCATTACTCCCATGGTATAAAATGAGTACAATATTTTTTTATAAGACAAATGACTACGATATTACTCACTCTTTAAAATAAATCGAGATCATAATAAAAGCAATGACAATTAAAGAAAATAAGGGAAAATTTAGGACTTGATTCTCTCATGACACCTCCAATCCCGAGTTGTGAAGGACTTGATTCTCATTTCTAATAAGGCTTATACTAGGCGATTCTTCTCGAAATGGAGAGAATAATGTTGAACACATTGCAATTAGGGAGAACACTTTCTCATAGTATACATGTAATTTAATCCTCCTATTCAACAATCATGTCGGCCCTCGGCCAATCTTCATGGCCTTATTCTCTTCACACTACCAAAATCATACAACCCACCAAAAAATCTATCCATTTTCACCCTACAATCCCTAAAATTATCCCATATAAACCCCTCAAAGTCTCTTCTTTTTACTGTAAACAATTCCAAAGATGAACCTTTCTTGCCACCCAATTCCTCAAATGACCGAAAGAAAGCGCGAAGAATCTAAATCGAGGCCGAGTTAAACTTGCACTTGAAAAAGCTAAAGAGTACGAAAAAATCATTGAAGTTGGATAAGAAGCAAGAAAGTAGTGAAGACTGGAGACCCAGTTGATAAAACTGTTGGAATTGTAAGTGGAAATGGTGGGTTGGTTTCTTAAGACGAAGGTGAAAAGTCAAAGGAGGTTACTCAAGCTGTTAGGATTGCAATGGAGAATGCCAAAGAGTATCAGCAGAACAAAGATATAGTACTGGGTTTTGGCAAAAATGGTGTTGAGAATGAGAATTTGGCAGGTAGTGTATTGTGGAGAAGTATATGAGTATGATTTGATTGTCTGTTGATCTTGAACAGAAATGAAATATCAAGCGACTAAAACCAGTCAAATTCACCAATATAAAGCAGTAACCTATCAATGTGATGTTTTAAGAACATTAACGAGAATAAACACAAAAATTTGTAATAAAATAATACCAAAACAACAAAAAAAGAAATTTCTTAATTATCTTGTAAAATTGGAAAATTCACGCAGCTTTGCAATTGTTATAATATTGATGGAAGGTTGAAGATAAAACCATGAATTCAATCAACAACTCACGAAAATTACAAGAATAAGCCAAAAAACTTGCAAAACAGCAATAAAGAAATACGAAATTAAACTATATTTAAAAAAAAAAACCAACCTTTGTGATTGAAATTTCCCATAAATTTCTTGTCAAATTGGAAAATTCTCTTGGCTTCACAATCGCTCATAAATTGATGGTTGAAGATAAAGAATTCACTTCCCTTTTTTCTTGACAAGCTTCCAACGGGAAAATAAGGGATTGCAGTCAGTTTCAGTTTTCTTTTTAGTCCAAAATTACCATCTTGCACTTACTTTTCAGCAAAACTACAAAAATAGCCCTGGTAGGGGGAATACTTCCTCAAACAACCACTAAGAAAAACATAGGTTCCTCAACCATTACGAGCATTTACACCAGACTGAGGACGTAGCAACAACCCACTTCAAACCCCATTTCCAACACAACTTTGGCGGCTTTTTTTGCCGTCTTCTTCCCCATCATCTCCCTCCTCTCATTTAGTCATTGTGCTGCACCAATTTTCTTAAGATTCCGATTCAAATATCTTATTTTACACTCTAAGGATTAGGTACACTTAGCTCATATTCAATTGAGTCTCAAAAAAGAAAATTAATTAATCACATTTTGCTCCTCTTTCTTAATTTGTCTTTTTCATTAATAAGATTCCCTGATTAGCTCGTATATATTCATTCAATTAACCAAATTCAGATCTTGAGGTCAGTCTATCGTTGCTAGTTTTATTCAAATTGCTTCAATTTTGTACTTGCCTTGTTTCTTTAATGTAATTAGTTTGAATTTTTCTGGGAAATTTCAGTTGGTTGTGATTAATTTGTATCTGAAGTTTCCCATGAGATCAAATTGATTTTTGTATCTGGGTGGAGGATTTTTGTAACTGGGTCTTACCTTACTGTTTGAACTAAAGGGATCACTTTAAAAGTAGCGTAAAAAAAAAAAAATTACCCTTTTAAGATAAAATGGTAAGACCGTCTCATATGAGAATTTTATGTAATGTAAAACGAAGGTAATTACATATTTTTAGAGCTAAATAGGAGGGATTTTATCAAAAGAAAAATAAGAGTTAGATAGGAGAGAGAAGGTGGGGGTGTTGGCATTTAACATATTTAAGGTTGTCATATTATTGAGGTAAATAGTGTTTGGAATTTGGGAATATGATGTTGGTAATGCAAAAGAGGGGTTGTTCTTGGTTACTTATAGTTGCAATTGGGTCAGTAGTGGCGTTGGTATCTTTAGTTCAACTCTCTTTGTTACCTTGGAGACCTACACTAGAGTATTTTAGCGTAAAACAAATTCAAACAATGTGTATTCCACTAAAAAGATCAACCAAAGGAACAGACATAAATCAACATGATGTTGAAGCCACGGGACCTGGGTTCGACTTAGCCCGTCGATTTCCTGCTGATGTGCACAAGGCAGTTGTTTATCGTGGTGCTCCTTGGAAGGCTGAGATTGGGCAGTGGCTTTCCGGTTGTGATTCAGTTGTTACAGAAATAAACATCACTGAGGTATTGATCAGTCAATGTGTTATTTTTAATTTGGAAAGTTATATTTTCAGATTAATAGAATTGTACTAGATGTCATGTATATATCTCATCACAATTGTATTCAGTTTCCTTTCCTGTCCTATTCACGTTAGAAAGCTAGATATATGGTGTGAGCCGACTGTAAGGTAGTTATGATTTTTCTATCTAAGTTTTGCTATCTTGACGTTTTGGTTTTGCAGAATATCAGCGGAAAGGTCTGTGAGAGTAATTGCAGTGGCCGAGGGGTATGTGATCATGAACTTGGACAGTGTCGATGCTTTCATGGATATAGTGGTTAGTGATGTTTTTCCTTAGAGGTCGCGATTTGCACATTGTTCAAACTTGGGATATATGGAACCAGTGCATCTAGTTGAGATTTATTTCAGGTTATCATGGCATATTGGAATCTTAATGTAGTGTAAAGATAGAGTTGCTAGGTGTTATTGCAACAAAACTTATTTATACGTGCCCAATCATGTCATGCAATAAGCTATAATAGGCCATCTGGTAGATCATAGATGGTAATAAATATCAGGAATACTTATGAATGAATATGTATTTTGTAAAGAACGTCTCATGCCAATGCCCATGGTGATGGAACTTCATCTCCAAATATGTGTTTTTTCTTCGTAAGTCTCCATTACCACTCAATACCACCTCAAAGAAGTTATGCACCGTCTGGTGGTGGTAATAAATAGCATGAATGTTTATATGTAGTTTTGTAAAGAGAGTCTCATTTTGATGCCCATGGTAATAAAACTTCATCCTAAACGTGTATTTTTTCTTCATAAATTTCCATTACAACTTAATACCACCTCTGAACTCTAAAGGGGTAATGGATGATAATTGAAATTTTAGAATATAAGAAACTGTATTTAGAGATGGAGAAACATTACCATGACATAGGATGTTGTTCACAAAGTGACCTATAAATTCATTACCATTATCACCATTTATCGGCATTTGCCGAACATGCCGTAAACTAAATTGTGTTTTCATGCCATAGGCAAACAATGTTCAGAAACACTGTATCTGGCTTGCAACTATCCAGTAACTCCTGATTTACCCTATGGTAGATTTGTTGTCTCGATTTGCCCTGGTGAGTGCGATACAACAAGAGCTATGTGCTTTTGTGGAGAAGGTACAAAGTATCCTTATCGTCCTGTGGCTGAGCAATGTGGGTTTAAGTTCAAGTAAGAAAAGATAAAGAACTTATGTGTGATGCCTCTTCATTCAGTCCGAGAAGATGATTAAGTTGCAATCTCTTTTCATCTTTGCAGTATCAGTGCTGCACCTCTATTGACTGACTGGGGCAAACCTGATTTGGATGTATTCACTACAAATAGTAGCGTGCCAGGCTGGTGCAATGTAGACGCAGAAGAAGCATATGCTGGCAAGGCGAAATTCAAAGCGCAATGCCATTGTAAATATGATGGTCGCATTGGACAATTTTGCGAAATACCTGTTATTACCACCTGCATTAATCAATGTTCTGGCCATGGTTATTGCCGTAGTGGATTTTGTCAGGTAACATGAACTCCTCACCTTATTGAAGCGTCCTTAGATCTGTATGATGTGTCCATAATAGATGACTAGATGTCTACCTATTCTAAGTCCTTGTTCTTGTTGCCTCTTCAATGCTAAGAAGGGCAGTGTGAATCGTGAAATTGATATTACCATGCAAAGAATGTTATGAGAAAGTATAAATTTTGAACTTTAGGGTTTCAGACGTCTTTTACTGAAGAGCTGCTGGAGAAAGGACGGGAAATCAGTTAGTCAGTGGCTATTTATTTAAGAAGAATCACAATTGAAGAAGAGTTTGTTCTATGCTGAAGATCTTTTCTTTGCCCTTCTAAGCCACTAAAATGGCCATTGCATGCCCCAAATGTGGAAGTTCTGAATGCTTCCTCAAAACCCCCAACCTGTGCATTCTCTTGTATTGTCTTTATTGATTTTCTTTCCTTTTTAAGTTATCTTGATAAGCACCTCTTGCAGTATAATTTCTTCCTTGAGGCTTCCTGAAAATAGCCAGTTTCACGTTAAACTTTCCTTATAGTTAGTGGCTAAATGCTTAGTGCTGTTTGATTTAGCAGCTTCTAAGATTGGGTTTTGTTGTCAGTGTCGTGAAGGCTGGTATGGAGCTGATTGCAGTATCCCGTCAGTTTTCCTGTCCATAAGCGAGTGGCCTCAGTGGCTACGTCCAGCTGAGGTTGATCTGCCAGGTTATGCACATCCTGCAAAAAGCATTGATGCTCTTGGTGCTGCTGTTGCAGTTACAAAGAATAGGCCCCTGATATATGTTTATGAATTACCCCCAGAGTTCAATAGTCATCTCCTTGAGGTCTGTGAGGACAATGCTTTTGTTAGTACTCCACTTTTTAGATGTAAACTTGCTTGAGCTTAATTCTGTTTTGCAGGGACGCCATTTCAAGCTTCACTGTGTAAACAGGCTCTATGATGATAAAAATGCTACTGTCTGGCTAGAACAGCTCTATGGGGCACAGGTACTGTGTGAATCTCTCCTATCACAACCTCATCTTTCAATGATCAAATATGCTATATAACCACTTTTCCCATGCAGATGGCAATCTACGAAAGCCTTTTAGCTAGTCCGTATAGAACATTAAACGGTGAAGAAGCAGATTTCTTCTTTATTCCTGTTCTTGATTCATGCCTAATTACTCGTGCTGATGACGCTCCTCACCTGAACATGCGGGTAAGTGGACTGCAGTGATAACGCCTTTAAGTTTATGTTGATATATTCATAATATAATCATTGGAGCTGTTTCGTCTGTTGGGATGGAGCCTTTGCTTGCCTTTTCCGAGCTTTCTTCTTAATGCCTCTATTGAGTATTAGACTGTTAATGTTTGTACTTCGGAGCATTGAGCAAGTATTTGTCTTAACAACCGTCACAATCTATGAGATTTTCTGAAGCTTTAGTCAGGGTAGGTAAAATGCATGCAGCCTAACAGCGAGAATCTTCTAGGAAGACTTTCTGCAGAGTGAGGGAAAAAGGCTCCTTGCCCCACTTTCTGAGCAACAAAAAGAAATACTCTCACTTGATCCATTTACAACTCAAGTCACGTGCTCTACATTTATCTAATAAAATTCATGTTAAAATACTTTGAGCCAGAATTTGAAATATTTAAGTGCATCGGTATTATTCCCTTCTTTTTGTCTCATTTGATCCAATGATATGCTAAAACGTACACATCACAGTATATTTGTGGCCTGTTTTCAATAATTTGTTTCAGTACAGGGCTACAGGCAATGGATTCTGAAAAGTTTGCAGGTTTTCCATTGGCTATCTGTCTTGGAATGTCAAACCAGAGGTCCCTGCTGGACTAGCTGTGTATAGAATATATCCCTTAATGAACATTTGGAACCTCTGCTTCTTTTCTCATTCGCTATAGCCTATAAGTGGCTGCATTTAGGTTACTATATGATTGTTTCATTACTCCATGAGTTGCCTCTAAATTACATCAGTTCTTCTGGTTCTGCTTTGTCTAGTTGACATTACAAACACTTCTTTTCATTTAAGCAGTGGCAGATCCAGCGTGGGTTCAGTGGGTTCAACTGAACCCACGCGGATCCGGATTGAAAACTGAAAATAAAGGAAATAAGAACAAGTTATGTAATAAATACGCGTTATATCTCACTGCTTAGTAATGTGTCTCAGCGGTAAAGTCCGCGTGATAGTTTGAGACAAGGTCGCAGGTTCTACTCCTTGGGGGAGTTTATTTCAGTGTTGTTTTTTTCTTTTTTATTTATCTTTTGTTACTAAAGATCTACAGCTTATGTTTCATTTTTTGATCTTCTATTTCCATTTATTAATCCTCCCTTTATTAATTAAGTCTCCTTTATATCTATAAATCTCACCCTCCCACCAAGTATTAATACATCAAAAGGTAATGAAGCTTGGTTATTTTTCATTCTCTTCCCATTTTCCAATTAATCATGCACTAAGTGAAACTAGTCATTACAACTATGTTAATTACTTGATTTACTGATCATATATTTATATGATATGCAATGAAAAGTGTGTTAAAAGGAGAAGGATTAATGTATATATATTTTAAATTTTATATGTGCATTTTATAAACAAACTAATGTGCAAATAATAATTTTTGATCGACATGGAAGAATTTTATACATCACTTCTAAACAAAAATAATGACAAAGCTCATTATCACCCAAACTACAATACAAAGAGCATATTAGTGTTGATTTGTTGTTAGTTAGTCATTTTAGATTTCATATTTTGTGCTAGTTGCTAATATTTCTTATTTTTTTTTCATTGTTTCATATCTTAGATATATAATACTTTCAACACTTAATTGATAGTTTAATTTGATTTAACGAAAACTGTCTTAATAATTGATACTCAACCCGTAGTTCATTTTATAACTATGTATTTGTTTTATAAGATATTGATAATCTTTTGTTAGTACAAATATTTATTTTTAATTTTTTGTTACAATGTAATCAAGAATGAAAGCTCTGTTAGATACAATTGTTGAAAGTTTCCCTTTTCATTAAAAAAATGTAACTATAGATAGTAAAATGTAATTTGGAATTTATGTTTACTCCGAACCCACGTGGCTCAATCCCTAGATCCGCCATTGCATTTAAGGACTGAAATTTGTAAGGATATCCTATCTGGTTTGTGTTTTCTAGCTGATTTACAAATTATTTGGACTTTTTATTTTTATTAAGGTAAGGTTTGTATATTTATTCAATGTGTGGGTTTTTTCAACATATATTAGGAACTTTCAAAGTGGCGAGAATGAATCTAGGGTTTGCGAGATTGTATCGTACTTCTTTGTATAGTGTTCTAAAGGACATCTTCTAGTATTAATAATACCCAATCTTTTGGGAAATTGAACTTTATTGGAGCTCTTAAAGTAGTTTAGTGTCTTTTTAATAGTATAAGTTTCAAAGATTGCATTAGATTCTTTTGAGGATGCTTTTGGAAATGTTTTGAAGTTTTCTTGGGGTTTTATTTTGAAAAATTTCCACAAATTTCCACTAAGGCACTTACTTTGGGAGGACTATACGATTCAAAAGGTTATGAACCAAAATTTATTTTTTACAAAATGTTCCCAATCAAATGGTATAAGGATAGATAATCAGGTTTGAGTAACTTGTAGAAAACATGTGTCCTATTTCATTCATCAAACAAAAGAGAAATTAATGCTGTTATCTCTTTCAAGCAAAGTGAAAAGTTATATAGTACATGAGGTCATTGAAGTGAAATAATGGAATAGGGGTAAGTTAAGCACAACTTGCAACACCTTGATTACCAAAATGGAATTTCTCATACAGCGAAGACTTTGTATGGTAAGTTCAAAGATGGAATGCAAGGTCTAGGACCTGTGGTACCCGGACTTTATGTTACCCAAAGTATCTATGTCAGATCCTTGACTCTCTAACATGGGTAGGGACACTTAAACACTTCATATTGGGACAAAATCATGGAAACTTTTCATAAATAATTGAGCTGGACCCGTAACACAAGTACCCGAGGCCAAATAACATAGATTTGGACTTTCTTTCTTATCTATGATATTCACCTATTCATGCTATTCACTTTTGCACTCTTAACATATTTTCAGCTATAAGTGATCATTAAAGTGGAAGCTTGTGGGTAAAAGTGCTAATGAATCTAGCTAGCTCGTGATCTATTCGAGCTCGGCTCAAGATTTTCACGAGCCGAGAACAACTAACTTTGACTCAAGAAGCTCGTAAACAATCTCGAAATATTTTAATTTACATTTATGTTGCATAGTATAAAATTAATTTACAATTAATAGTGAAAATGTGCACAATAATGGTGACAAGCTCAAAAGAAGTAGCAAAAACATAATTATGAAATCGATCTTACATAATTTCCAAGTTCAAGTTGAGTTCTATAGTAAGCTGAAACTTGAAAATGTAAACTTGAAAAAGCTCAAAGACTATATCGAGCTCAAGTGGAAGTGCTACCAGTCAAGCCGAGCAACACCCTAGCAGGCTAGATTTGGCTGGTTAATACCCCTACATGTGGGTTGATAGTTTATTTTTATTGAAAACCGTCGTTATTTTGCTCCTTCATCGTTAATTTTTGTATCCTGTAATTCTCAGGAGCATGCGGGCTTGAGGAGCTCCTTTACTTTGGAGTTCTATAAAAAGGCATATGATCACATTGTAAAGCATTATCCTTATTGGGAACGTTCATCTGGAAAAGATCATATATGGGTATGGTGTGGATAAGAGCTTCTAAATACATTATGAAAGCGAGAAATACTAGATTCTCGTAAAGTCTTATTCTAGCCTCGCATAATCTGAAATGATTATAATGATCTTTCTTATATTCCTGATGACAGTTTTTCTCATGGGATGAAGGTGCTTGCTATGCCCCGAAGGAGATTTGGAATAGTATGATGTTGGTCCATTGGGGAAACACAAATTCGAAGCATAATTATTCAACCACTGCCTACTGGGCAGACAATTGGGATGCTATTTCTCCTACTAGAAGAGGCAGCCACCCCTGCTTTGACCCTAGCAAAGATCTCGTTCTTCCCGCTTGGAAACGACCTGATGGGAACTCCTATAGGGCCAAACGATGGGCAAGGTGCACATCTCGGGACTGAATTTGTCTCATGCCGACATTTCTACACTTTGATTTATATTATTGTTAAGTGTCATGCTAATGCAGTTTCCCATTAGGTTGTTACTTTGATTAATACACATGTATTTATTAACCTGTTGGGACTTGGGACATGAATGCTTTCTGCTGCAGGCCTCGTGACCAGAGGTTGACACTTTTTTACTTCAATGGGAATCTAGGGCCAGCTTATGAGAATGGCAGACCAGAAGCTTCGTAAGTTCTTCGTACTGGACCTACACTGGCAAGTGGCATGCAAAGGCCGTAACTGTCATTAGCAATTCTTCACCTTTTGGTAATCATTCTACTGGTTTCCAATCAACCTGTGATATATTTATGTTTTAATGCAGATATAGCATGGGTATCAGACAAAGACTAGCTGAAGAATTTGGTTCAAGCCCTGACAAACATGGGAAGTTGGGTAGCCAGCACCAGAATGATGTACTTGTGACGCCATTACGCTCTGGAAGATATCATGAAGAATTAGCTAGTTCTGTTTTCTGCGGGGTTCTCCCTGGTGATGGTTGGAGTGGTAGAATGGAAGATAGCATTCTCCAAGGATGCATTCCTGTGATAATTCAGGTAGTTTTGGCTTCCGTCGACTTTCTAATTTCTTGACTATTTTTCTGATGTATCACTTGCGCCAGTGTTTTCAATGATAGTGAAACTCTGAGCTTAGCTGTCACCTTCATGCAAACAGTCCTCAAAATTTTTTTTTTTTTTTTTGGGGTGGGGGAGCTGGGGGGGGATGATAACTCATACTTCGTCCAATCTTTAAATGGACACATATGGGTTTGGTACACAAACTAAGGAATGAGGAAAAAGTGATGTGAATGGGACCACATGCCCATGTGATTGTAGGAGAGGAAGAGAGAGTAAGCACACACATGGGTGGCAAATGTTCCCTGAAATGGAATTGTGGTAATTATTGTGAAACTTTCATAGAAGGAAATTGTAGCAATTTATAGCAAACAGAGGAATTATATAATATAGAGTATGAAATTGAATATTGTGTTGTATTGATGTAATATGGTTTTATCCCTTTTATATATAAAAAAGAAGCTGGGTTTTGTTTAAGCTCTGAAAAGAATACTTCCATCTCTAGGAAAAGTCTTTGAAGGCAAATCAACAGTTAATTTATATAATCTTGCTTCAGTTATAGAAGCCATGTGTCTCAGCATGATATAGCATACATTATGGGTGTAGAAACAGTTCGATGATTGTAAACTCTGCTTCAACAAATTTCCTGTTCAACATGCCACTTTTTGTGAACTTTGGAATGAATTCAAAATGACAACTTGACAGTATAAGTACCTTTGTTGCTATTGATATGATAATGAACAACAGAAGAGACAAAGAGGTATTTGAAATGAGTAATTGGCAAAGAACACTTTTTCATTGTATGAATTGGTAGTACTTGATAAATATGCCACAGCAAGACTAACTTGACTCGTTTGTTTCTAGTAGTTTCAATGTTGCTCCCCTTCCCCTCTTCTTTTTGTTGCTCATGATGAATTTGACCACTTTAATCTTTTTGTAACTTATAAATTTGCCAAGGCAAATATGGGTTGTTTAAGATCAATGATCTTTTTGCTTGTATTGTGGTTTGTGACTCAGCAACCGGTTTGTGTCTTAATCTTTATATATTGAACATCTGGATTGTTGTTTTTCTTAATGATGTTCATCTAATTGCAACATTTTTCATGCTTGGCCAGTACAAGTATCAAGCTTACTAATCAAAGTATATGCTTGCACTTCCAATCATTTGAAACTTCTCACAATCTACAAATGGGGCTATTGAAATCCACTTTTATATGCTGTGTTGGTTCTTGATTGTTCAGGATGGCATCTTTCTTCCTTATGAGAACGTCCTCAACTATGAAAGTTTCGCTGTTCGGATTAGTGAGGATGAAATTCCAAACTTGATAAAAATTCTAAGGGTATTTTTATTTTGCCTTGGTGTTTCAGTAAGTATTCTCATTTGTGCAGTATTGTATTTCGGTTTATCTGACTGTACTGTAATTTGTAGGGATATAATGACACAGAGGTCGATTTTAAGTTGGCTAATGTCCAAAGAATCTGGCAGAGGTTTTTGTATCGTGATTCTGTCTTGCGTGAGGCTGAGAGGCAGAAGTCTGCTTTCGGTCATGTCCATGATTGGGCTGAAGAGATGTTGCAATTAGCTGAAGATGATGCATCTGCGACTCTTATACAGGTATATAATTGACTACATTGTCTACTGCAGGCTTCTCACCATTTTGTATGATATCTCATTCATGCACTGTTTTCATCCACATTATTTGCATCGTTTCCCAAACTACAAGGATTTTCTTTTACTTTATAGAAATATTGGCTAAAAAATAATTTGCATCATCACCGATCATATAATACAAACTGAACTATTTTTAGCCAAATTTCCTGTATTTTATCTTTATTATCATGCATATTACTTGGCTTAGCGAATAGAGTTGTCTAGCAGTGTAGCAATATCAGGTCAGCTCATGAAGCAGAGATTAATTGTAGATCCTATATGGCCTTAGAAAGGCAATCCTTAGCTAGATTGTAGAAGCTGACCTTTCTCTGTTGTTCTACTAAGATTTTGCATTACAAGTTGCACAACGACCCATGGAGAAAACGATCTCCTCATTTAAGGAGAGATTCTGGTCTGCCACAAGAATGCTTGATGAAGTGCTAGTCGATTTCGCTACTGATCAAAACTGCTGGACACTATACCATACTCAATAAGAAATAGCTGAAAGATAAACAGTGAAAAGATATGAACAACTGCAAGTTATTTGTTGGCTTGAAGTCTCTGATCCTGCAATTTCCATGCGGCGTGAAATTGCTGTTGTTTCGTCAGGAGCACACAAAACAAAAGAGAAACAAAAACAAAGAATTGGGGCTGGGGGCTGGGGGATGGGGGAGGTATTCTCTTGTGTAGTGTATGTATGTAGCTAGAGCTGTAACATGTAGGGAGCACATTTATACTATTAGTCTTTTTTTTTTTTTTTGATAGAATCATTTGTACAATATTTTGTACCTAAGTTGATGAGTTTATTACTTATAAGTCTCATAGTCTCACAATGTATTCAAGATAGGAGGAATGAATATTAATCTTTCTTGAATCTAGTAACAATAAATCATTTGGAAAGAATATTTATTTGATATTTCAAGCGTGTTTATTTTTTGGAAAAAGTAAAATTTTTGCCTGATATGACTCGGCCACATATAAGTCTGTTGTTTTCGACATAGTCTATAATATAAGGTGCGCACTATTTTCATATCATACGATCTAATTCATTTTCAGTCACACTACTAAATCTTATGTACTTTCATAAACTCTTAAGTGCCTACATAATTATTTGCTAAAAACAATCCAATCAAACATATTCATGTCACACTAAACAAAAAATCTTTACGGCTAGAGATGGCAAACGGGTCATACGGGTCGGGTCATATTCAGGTCAACTTTGTGTTCGTCTGTTCGAGTCGAGTGCATGTTTGATGAGTCGGGTCAACGTCATGTCAGTTCCAGTCGGTTCGAGTTGGTTTGGGTCGGGTCAATTCTGGTAAGGTCAGCTTTCTTTTCTAGCAAATAAATAAAACACATAAATTAATGTTTGTGGAAAATATTTCATTATTATTTTCGGGTCGGGTTCGGGCATTATTTTCGGACTGCTAAGATCGGGTTATTTCGGGTTTAGATCTATTTCTGATGAGAAACGGGTCTCGGGTCAGGTCAACGGGTACATGTCTATTTTGCCGACTATATTCACGGTTGTGACCTAAATTTTCGTACATTATTTTTTTCATGGTTGGAGAATCTCTCAACCCAAATAGCATCCAATGGGGGTTTAGGTTTCATTCCTAATATAGTTAGGAGTAGGACTAATATTGTGCAACCATTATATATGGGATCAATGGAATCATATATACAAATATATTAAAAGACGTTCTTCGAACACATGACCTTTGAAATGAAATGTGAGAGTTTAACCACTAATCCGCTACAATTTCAATGCTTAATGGTTCAAAGTAAAACAACACTTTTATTAAGTAATAATATTCTCTTACCCCAATTTCATTAAAATTGTTTTTTTTATCCCAAATTCCTTGGAAGTTTTTTTTAACAGCTTATGATGCCATAACGTCCATTTTCCAATTTCGCACTAGACATAATATTACGAAAAGCTAATAAAATCAATTATAAAATTTACAGTTTTTTCACCATATACCCCTGACTAATTTTTTTTGCACCGTATACCCTCGCAAGTTTCCAAATTCACCATATACCCCTCACGCTTCAAAAAATACATCAACATGCCCTTTTGACTAACGGTGTTAGACTTCCGTTAGTCATTAGACCCTAATCTTCCCTTTAATCCTAATTAAATAACTTAAACCCTAGATAACCCTCAACCCTAAACCTAACTAACCAAAAAACCTAACCCTAAAGCCCACCGGCCCTTACCCACCCCCTACCCACCACTCACAACCCCCACCATCCCCGACCCCTGACCCCACTCCCCCTCCCCACCACCCCCGGCCTGTCGCACCTCCCCCTCCCCACCACGCCCGGCTTGTCGCGCCTCCCCCTTCCCACCACCCCAGCCGCATCCCCTATCCCCTTCGAATCTCGCAGAACCCTCCCTTTCGAAAACCGAGGACCGACGAAACAGAGGCGAGACCCCTCCCCTTAGAAAAACAGAGGACCGGCGAAACAGAGGAGAGTGAGGCGTGCGTTTTCCGCAAAAAACAGAGGAGAGAGAGAGAGAGAGCGTTCCAACTAAACAAAGGAGAGTGAGGGCGTGCGTTTTTCCGGCGAAAACGGAGGGAGAGAGAGAGCGTGCGTTTTTCCGGCGAAAACGGAGGAGGGAGAGAGCGTGCCAGCGAAACAAAGGAGAGTGAGAACGTTCCAAAGAAACAAAGGAGAAGCGAGGCGTGCGTTTTCCGGCGAAAACGGAGGGGGAGAGAGAGCGTGCGTTTTTCCGGCGAAAACGGAGAGAGAGAGAGAGAGAGCGTGCGTTTTTCCAGGCGAGGGTTTGTGCGTAGGGGGTCATGGAGCAGGGGGAGGGGAGGCGGGTCTACGGGGGGAGGGGGGGCTGGTGGGGGTCGGTGGTGGTGGGGTCGGGTGGTGGCGCCGGGGAGGGCTGGTTAGGGTTGTGGGTTAGGGTAGGTTAGGGTTAGGGTGGGGGGAGGAGTGTTTAGGGTTAGAGTATTAGATTAGAGGTTAGGGTTAGTGTTGTTAGGGATTAATTAGGATTAAAGGGGAGATAAGGGGTTAATGACTAATCTGAGTTAGCCTTCGTTAGTCAAAAGGCATGTTGATGTATTTTTGAAACGTGAGGGGTATATGGTGAATTTGGAAACTTGCGAGGGTATACGGTGAAAAAAAAAAATTAGTCGAGGGTATATGGTGAAAAAACCGTAAAATTTATGAATGAATAATATATTTAATGATTGTGAATGATCGGGGCATCGCCTGGGCCAAAATACTAAAGTTAAAAGGAGTTGTATATAATCTAAGGCCCCGTTCTTTTAGATTAAGGGCCCTGTTTCTTTTCGGTAAAAACAACTCGAACCGGACCGATTGCAACCGAACCGAATCAACGAAACCGAATTAAATTATAACTAATAGTAATGATAATAATTTAGGAGGCGAACCGAACCGATTGGACGGGCGAATCGAACTGATTGCAATCGAATCGAACCAACCGAAAATAAAGTTCTTAGAATGCCCTAAGAGCAGTTCGAATTAAACTGAACTAAGAAACCGAACTTGTCGAATAACCGAACCGAAATCGAATCGCCTGCAGAACCGAACTAAAAATAAGTCAAAGAGCTAACGGCCTAACTCTTGGCACCTATAGCGCGTGACTCAAGAGCTACCCCATTAGGCGGCCATTACAACGATTCTCCTCCTAAGAACTCTCTCTAAAACCCTTCTCTCCCCTAACAGGCAACAGCCCACTTTTTCCTTACTTTCTCTCTCCTCCTTTCGCAAATGAACCCTTCCGCCATCCGACTCGACCAAAACCCGGTCTCCTTCACCGGGTCAACTCACTACAAAATACACACTCGAGCCCCACCTCTGTGTCGCCCTTCCCGTGTTTCTGGAACCTTCCGTAAAACCGTCCAATGTTCTTCTCTCAAGTCCACCATCGATTCTGTTGCCGTCTCTGAGAAAACTCGCGAGTCACCGAGTCGAATCGACGGGTTGACTCAGGTTTCCGGCGTGTTGGGTTGTCAGTGGGGTGATGAAGGTAAAGGCAAACTCGTTGACATTTTGGCGCAGCATTTCGATGTCGTCGCTCGTTGTCAGGTTCTCTCACTTTCTCTCTCCTAAATACTATCGTTTACCTTTTTTTTATTTGTTCGTTTTGTATTGTTTTTTTTTAATATGCATTTTTAAATTTTCGAAGAAATTGATTTTTGGTATTACTGATGATTTTGGCATAATTATGTTCTAATATTATAAACTAGCCTTATATGCATGTGAAAGCAAAATAGAAATCTCAATTGCGTTACGGGAAATTGTTCACAAAGTTGACTGTAATTTTATAATTGCCTTATATGTTCTTTTAGACTGAAATAATGAAAATTCAGTTCAATTCAGATAAATTCAGTTTAGTCAAGACAATTCAGTTCAATTCACTTAAGTTAGTTTCCTCTCACAGTTTTAATTCAATTAAGTTAAGTTCAGTTCAAACATTCAGACGAATTAAGAACAGTGCCTAAGTCCTCCCCTATTCACTTATAGACTGAGCTTCATTCGGGGCAAACTCGTAATTAACATGATGTTCATACAGTTATAGTGGTTATTTGTTTATTTTCTTTTTAACAAATGGAAATCACGACTGCGTATTGCATATATGTATCATGTTAATTACAAAATTTCTAACTGATATGTGAATTTTGTTCTTCTCGGGATGAATTGGAAATTTTGAACAGTTGCTGATTTGTATAACACTAACCGTTTTAGTTATGAAGTTAATGGAATTTAAAGTCATGTGAGCATGCTTGAAAGATGGCTTCTTGCTTATGGATGTGGAAAAATCTGTGTACTTTTTTGCCTGATAATGTGCTAAGATTTTTACACCATTTTAAGTCATCATTTAGTTTGGTCTAAATTGTTAAAAAGCTCATAAAATTGTCTGCACTTCTTATGTGGTAAATTGGCATATGGTCGTTGCGTTTCAGATTCGAGCGTTAAATGGAATTATTGGGGATGAAGGCTTTGAAGGGGCCAAAATGGGATATGGCTTTCATCAAGCTCCTTGGCATACCTAGTCAATGAAATTAATTTTCTTATTACTATGTTATATAAAAAGCCAAAAGAGCTTTTTGGTAGGATAAATATCACTTTTTAATTATGCCCTTGAATCTTGATAACCTTATTTTTTTCTTTTAGCAATTTTTTTTCTTAGTTCTTCAGCAAGATTAGGTTAAGTTCAGCTTAAAGTTATGTTATGCAATTATAAGTTCAACTTAAATAAGTTTAGTTTAGCAAAGTAAGTTAAGCAAAAATAAGTGAAGTTTATGATAGATATTTTAAAGTTAAGCAAAAATAAGTCGAGAAGAACAGAGCCTTATTTATTAGTTTGTTAGCGGTATCACTTTGGACTTGTTTATATTTCAATATTGTGGAGAATGTCATATTTTAAGAGGTTATGATACTAAATATAAGAAAGAGTTGAGCTTGCTATTGAAGTTTGTTCTTAAAATTGTGAATTGATAACCTACGAGAATTTAGAGTAAAGTGCAGTTTTACGAACAGGTTCGAGATGAAGTATCTAGGTCTGAAGTGATCTAATTCTTTGAATTGTACCCCAATGCTGTCTTCGTCTTTCAATATTTCACTTTTTGTGTGTGTGTTACTGTGTTATGTGTTTTATTTGTTATGCCTTTGCAATAGATAGTTGTATGCTCTTCTTATTGATTCTTATGGCACTGACTTGATGCAGATTGCCAATTCTATGATGTCTTCATGTATGCTTATGGCAATTCTTTTTTCTGCTTTTACTTGATTTCAGGGTGGAGCTAATGCTGGGCATACCATCTATAATTCCGAGGGAAAGAAGTTTGCCCTTCATTTAGTTCCTTCTGGTATCCTTAATGAGGAAACTTTATGTGTTATTGGAAATGGAGTTGTGGTGCATCTGCCTGGACTTTTTGGTGAAATTGATGGCCTGGAGTCCAATGGTGTCTCTTGCAAGGGTCGTATATTGGTTTCTGATCGTGCTCACTTGTTGTTTGACTTTCACCAAGAAGTGGATGGGCTTAGAGAAGCTGAGCTTGCTAAATCCTTCATTGGCACAACAAGGAGAGGCATTGGGCCTTGTTATTCAAGCAAGGTGATAAGGAATGGCATACGAGTAGGTGACCTTAGGCACATGGATACTTTTCCTCAAAAACTTGAAATTTTGTTGTTGGATGCAGCAGCCAGATTTAAAGATTTTCACTATGGGCCAGAAATGCTCAGAAATGAAGTGGAGAAGTACAAAAGGTTTGCTGAGAGATTGGAGCCATTTATTGCTGACACTGTTCTTGTCATGAATGAATCAATCTCACAGAAAAAGAAGGTTTTGGTTGAAGGTGGTCAGGCTACTATGTTGGACATAGACTTTGGAACTTATCCTTTTGTAACTTCTTCTAGCCCATCGGCTGGTGGGATCTGTACTGGTCTTGGTATTGCTCCCCGTGTCATTGGTGATCTTATCGGAGTAGTAAGTTATAATTTTGTCACTATACTTCCTGTTATACCTTTTCTCTTTCATATGTCTTTATATACATGCTAAAATGTGTACACCCTCTTAACGAAAATAATGTTGAGAATTTTTTTTTTGGGTGAAAGTTATTTAGAGTATAGTTTCTCAACCCTGCCCTTCTCAACTGTCTTCTCCCTCGCTCTCTCAGGTGTGAGAGATGGATGTAGGCAACCACTAGGAAAAATGCAACAACAAAGAAGCCTCCTTCCTTTTCTTAAAAACTTTCCCTCATACCTCTTTTTCCAGCATTGGCTACCCTCACCGGCTCACCCCCTTTCAATCACCTCACTTCTCCAACAAACTTTGTCTCTCCGGCTCCTCTATCTCCCTCCAACCAACCTCTTTTCTCTTTAGTGCCATCACCCTTCCTCCCCTCTTTTCTTTTATAAATATAAAAGTTACCATAATAAGGGACTGGTGGATCCCCTGGAATTGATGGGGAGAGAGGTCAAGGAACTTATTTAAAAACAATCCAGCTCAGAAGCTGATGTGTACCATATACCTTTGGAGACACTGTCCCAATTCCATCAAGGGGGTGTCCTTGGTTTTTTTGACTGAGCAACATAATCTTGTGTTGGGTCATCTTTAGTGCCCAGTAATGGTTAATGGGCTCACAGATGCAATGTATCAGCTGACAAGAGAGAAGTGGTGGGTGGTGGAGGTCAGAGTCTCAGAGAGAGGCTGGCAGAAATTATGGGAAGGAGGGTGAGGACGTTGGAGGTAGGAGTGGAGTGTGAAAGAGTTTTATTCTGTTTTTTTGCTGCCGTGAGAGCTCTATATATATATTCTGCTTTCTGCACTAATGTTAGAACTCGTAACCTACTTGTCTGACTAGCATAGATTCCTAACAAATATCTTGATTTCAGGTAAAAGCATACACTACACGTGTTGGCTCAGGTCCCTTCCCCACAGAGATTCTAGGTCAGGGTGGGGATCTGCTTAGGTTCGCTGGTCAGGAGTTTGGGACAACAACCGGCCGTCCTCGTCGCTGTGGCTGGCTTGATGTGGTTGCATTAAAATATAGTTGCGATATTAATGGCTTCTCTGCTCTGAATCTGACGAAATTAGATGTTTTGTCTGATCTTCCTGAGATCCAGTTGGGTGTTGCATACAAAGATGTTGATGGTACACCAATCAAATCTTTCCCTGGTGACCTACGTGTACTTGAACGGTTGAAGGTGAGTGATTTTTGTAAATGTAGTAGAGTTGTGCTTAATTGTCGTGGAGTATAACTGTTATCCTAGCCACTCGAGACTCCATTGACAGTTACGGAGAGAGATTATTATTGGAAACAAATTGATCTTGAGCGAAAAAGAGCAGCATCTTTTAAATTCACATTGGTCCCCATGAATACCACGTTGGCGTTCATTTTCTGCTTTTAGCTTTAAAGACTTTTCCAATATAGAAAATTCAATAAAAGCTTTGGAAAAAATGCCTCACTTTGCTATATTGCAGGTGAAGCAATTGTCTAGCTAGGTTGATCATATCAATATGATATCTTATTTTTTGTGTGTATTGTTGTTGGTTCAGGTTGAATATGAGGTTTTACCCGGGTGGAAGACCGACATATCATCAATCAGAAACTACTCTGACCTTCCAGAGGCAGCTCGTCGCTGTGTCGAGAGAATAGAAGAATTAGTTGGCGTGCCCATCCACTACATTGGTGTCGGTCCAGGCCGCGATGCTCTGATTATGAAGTAATTTTAAGGTGATGAGATCGGATGATAACATCTTTATCCTTGGGAGATTCAGTTTAAATCTCCCTTATATTAACTTCCGGGAGAAAAAAAATGAAAGCAAACAAACCCACAATTTGCTGACATGCATTTTACTATATTACCATATCATCTGTTGCCTAAATTGATGCAGAGTGATGAATTTAGAGACCAAGTATTTTTGTAGTTTCCTCTCCTCTAGCCTAATGGGCGCTGTAATATCAAATTGCTTCGAGGTGTGATTCTATGATCCATTGATCTTTCTCCTATGTAACTCCTCTTTCAGATCACAGGGCATTGTGAAATATTGCTTGGGAAGTTTTCGTCGGAGCATTTCTTTTGGAGTTTTTTCATATTATTCTGTAGCATCTGGTTAATGATTTGAAGATGTGAAGTAATCATTGCGCCAGATAAGGAATAAGCTATTGCAGTGAAGGCTGTAAAATAAGAATTATTGAGCATTGTTATTTGATATACTCATCCCAAATTGCAAATCCCTTTTGGATAAGACTTGAGAGTTGAGACTGTATAGGTAGGTACACTGTACAAGTTAACCAGATTATGGTTCCGTCTAGTTTGGAGGAAAACGTTTTTCAGGAAAACAATTTCGTCCATTTTTCATTGTTTGGTTGGACAAGGGATTTAAAAAGAAAACTAAGGTGTAAAAGTGTTTTTCATTTCTCTGTAAAAACTTTTCTCTAAAATTTGAAGGAAAACTATTTTCCTCCATTCTCTCATTTTCAATGTCTCTATTTTTCCCTTTTTAGCTTAACAGTTTATCATCAAACCAAATAAAAGAAAACTAATATTATTTCCATTTTCTACCGAAAAATCATTTTCTATGGAAATTGTTTTTCATCAAACCAAACGAATCCTATATGGCTTATCTATAACTGTGTTATCAAGCCTACAATAAAGACGTTCATTATTACTTCTATTTTCTTTGTTGGGTACAACTTTAGAGATATAGGTTATACTTGTATGGTTGTACCTATTTCGGGTGTCAACTCTATTGAGATTTGAGAATCAACCCTAACACGTAGAGGAGAGGTTTCTAGCAAGCGTATAGCCTAAGAATATTGAATGTCACAAGTTTTGTACAATTTGCATACTACACATGGGTGCATTTTCCAACGATGTGCTCTGTGCAAAGGAGATGATGTAGGAGAATGTAAGGGGCTGTACTATAGTATATATTTGGGTGTACATTGTGCAAATTTCAAGTTTTACCCATAGTTGAATAAAGTACTGAAAGAAAAATTGTTTCATCAGGGTTGTATTTAAATTTACGGTTTTTTCACCAGGTACCCCTGTGGTTTTTCAAAATTCATAGGGTACCCCTGCTTTTTAAAAAATGCACCAGACACCCTTACTATTTCAATAAAATTCACGAAATGCCCTTAATGACTAACGGCGTTAAGTTTCCGTTAGTCATTAACCCTAATTCACCCCTCTAATCTAAACCCTAAACCCTAACCCTAACTCCTAACCCCGACCTCCTAACCCTAACCCTTCCCCACCACCCCTAGCCCCCCTCCCCCTTCCCCCACCCCCCGCAGCCCCCTCCCCCCTTTCCCCCACCCCCAACCCCCTCCCCCTTCCCCCGCAGCCCGCGACCCCAACCCCCTCCCCCCTCCCTCCGCCCACCGCCCCCTTTGCTTGCCAAGCCGCCCACCGCTTGAATCCGCGACCCCCCCCTCTCTCGTCACTCACTCATCGCCGTTTCCCCTTATCTCTCTTCGCACAAGCAACCACCGGCCATGACCCCCATCACCCGCAAAGACACAACAGACCCCCCCATCCCCCGCAAAGACACGCAGACCACATCACACGGAAATCGATGGGGTGGGGGGGAAATTCGAAGGAAATCGACGGGGGATGGGGGATTCAAAGGAAATCGACGGGGGTGGGGGGAATTTGAAGGGAATCGACGGGGTGGAGGGGGAAATCGACGGGGTGGGGGGAAATCGTCGAAATCGACGGGGGTGGGGGAGGGGGAGGGGTTGCGGGGTGGGGGAGGGGGGGGGGCTTGCGGGGGTGTGGGGGAGGGGGGTTCTTGGGGGGTGGTGGAAGGGTGGGGTTGGGGAGGGGTGGTGGGAGAGTGGGGTTAGGGTTTGAAGTTAGGGGGTTAGGGTAGGGTTATAAGTTAGGGTTTAGTAAGTTAATTAGGCTTTAATTAGGGTTAGAGGGGTGAATTATGATTAATGACTAACGGAAACTTAACACCGTTAGTTATTAAGGGCATTTCGTGAATTTTATTGAAATAGTAAGGGTACCTGGTGCATTTTTTAAAAAGTAGGGGTACCCCATGAATTTTGAAAAACCACAGGGGTACCTGGTGAAAAAACCGTTAAATTTATGCTTTATTTTTTCGTATTAACGTTACTTATTGGTTAATTTGGATGTCCTAGTCTAGACTAGAGATGTATAATCTGGCCTTTCCAATTTAATCTACGATGATTAATCTATAGTTTTGTCGATATTGTCCATTCCATAATAGTCTAAAGATGCATCTCATAATAGCCTAAAAATGCATTCCATAATAGACAAGTACATCTTTCTACAGTCTAGCAAATTAATGATCTTAAGTAATCGAGTTAATTAACCTCTACAAACCCTAAAAACATGAAAATAAGGATAAAAAATAAGATTCTAAACAACCGTAGTACTCTTGTCTCTATGGGCCAGAGGATTGTTGTAGCCTTCTAGGGCATATGGGAGGCTCCTAAGTCACACAACTCTTGACTCATTTTTCTTATCTAGATGTTCCATATGACCACTAGGGGTGTTCACGAAAAACCGAAACCGAAAAACCAGAAAACCGGTCAAAATAGGCGGTTATCGAACCGGTAAAAATTACGGTTAAACAATACAGTTACGGTTATGATTTTTAGGAAAACGCTTAACCGAAAAACCGAATATATTTATTTTATTTTATTATTATTTAATTTTTTATAATAATTATATTAATTAATTATTATTTTTTTTAGTAAAATGCTCCAAGTAGTGACCCTCAGACAATCATCACTCACAGGGGCAGGATCCTCGAACTCAGTGGCTGGTAATCTTGCTAAACAAGGACTGAGCAGAAGAGACGAGTTCATAGCATGGGTTTAGAATTCGTTCTGTAATTTTTTGCATCATTCCTTCTGTTTTGATATTTTGGCTCTGAAACTTTATGTAAGAACCTGTGCTTATTCGCTCCCTTGTGATGAGGGCAGTGATGGCCGTTTTGCTTTGATGGAGTTTTAACTCCTTTATTAATAATACACCCCAATTATCAAAAAAAAAAGAGTGTACTCACTGTAATAGTTACTCTGTGTCTCTGTGCACTCATTATGAACTACTCTTTGCCATAGTTTAGAGATGATTGTGAACTACTCTCACTGCGAACTACCAACTTGTAATAGTTTAGATTTTTGTGCTTGTTTTTTCTTAGAACTTTGAGATATGTATTTTATGGTGATTGGTGCGGAATGTTTATAGAGATGATTGTCTTTGATAGAGAATCTTGGTATTAATGGTATATTATTTATGTTGAAAAAAAATTTGAAATCTAATATATAAAATTAGTAAAATAATTTGATACAACTTGAGTAACGGTTAATGGTTAACCGGAAAATAGTACCGAAAAACTGGTTAGCCGTTTATGCGGTTACCGGTTTGAACAGTTACGGTTACGGTTCGCAAAAATGGCGAACCGATACTTCTGGTTACCGAACCAAAATTTTATTTCAGGACGGTTAACCACTCATGAACACTCCTAATGACCACTCTATAATATTTACTTTCTTAGCCAATCACTAATCATGTGAAATGACGGTGCAAAATACATCATAAGTTAAGTCTGTTCCCACTAAGCCACTACTTCGAACCATCTATATATATATATATATATATATATATATATAAAGCTAAGTCATACATTGTCTATGTGTCAGCCCACAACTAATTTGTCCAAATGTCGTCTGCATAAATGATCTAACACAATTCTCTGCCACATGTAATGTGTTTCTAATCCATCGCTGATGTGTCGCGTCCAAGGTAATTATAGTCGTGTGCTTAATTGTTCACCCGCCTCTAATGAATGACAAAGTAGTGCATAACTGATATTCCTAAAACATAGCATAATCATTTCCGAAAATGGCGCAACGAATATATAGCCCTCCAAAGAAAGATTTCGGTATGTATCTATTTATCTATTTATATAAAATAGAATTAATTAGATTTGGGAATTAATTTGTTATGTTGTAAATCATAAATCATTGCTAAAGTTATGCCTGCTAGTTAAATTAACCAATCATTTTTATGCGTAATTCAAGGCTACTTTGCAAACCTATTTCATTTGTTGCCTATGGTGCTATAAATACTCTTACTGTCCACATATTACTCCAACATCCTGAAAACGTCATGTTAAACCATTAATTAAATGATCAATAGAAGGTTCCCAAATGATCAATTCTATTAGCACACTGCAATTCCAATGTTGGTTACAACTAACTTTTTTTTAAAGGGAATTACAACTAACTTAACATAGCAAGTATGTAAGTGAAAAGGCCTTAGGCACTTACTGACACATAACAATAACCAAACTAATAATTTTTTTTAGCTAGCTAATTGTTTGGGTCTTTAGGAGGTGTTTGGATCGGACGTGGAAAGAGAGGAAATCTAACTGAAATCGAACTTGCGGTAATAGGCCAACACAATACTAGCTTGAATAATTTCCAGCTGGCAGAAAAGTTGAGGTCATCCTATTGTGCTTAACTCCTTTTCTGTTTATATCTTTGATTTCATTTGTTTGCTTTCGAATCGATTTGATATATTTTATGCAATTTTGGAGGGAATGGTATCTTCAAATCCTTAATTCATGTTTCATTGATTTTTTTGCTTTGAATTGTATAGCCTTGATTTTTTTATCGGAGTACCAACTACACCACAGTAGTATCGCAAGCACAATAGCAGTTCAGTAGCAAGGCAAAGGCTAGAGAAATGGATCAGCAATGCCAACCGTGGGTTTCCCGTGTTTTCACTTGGTCGATATAACAGAGAAAAATCAGGGCATCCAACTACGCCACTGAGGATATTCAGTTGCAAACCACAATGGAAATTCTCTTAGATTACTTTTTTTCCAATTTTTATTGAATTGTAATTAAGAATTTAAATGAAGCAAATTCAGATGATAAATAACATAGTTTGTATTTTTGGAGATCCATTTTGTTAAAATATAATCGTGATACTATAATATTTGAAATAATCTAATCATTAACACTGAAAATATTTCATTAAAAAAAATCTAATTATTAAAATTGGTGATGGTGCAACGAGAAATGGTGGTGCCGGTGTAAATGACGAAATTTGAGCACGGGTGGTGGTGGTGGTTGTTGTTGTTGTTGTGGTGGTATAAATTTTAAGGGGGAGAAGGAAGAAGAAGAAGGAAGATGAAATAAAGTAAATGTACAAGGAGTACTTGATTGAAAAAAATATATAGGGAAGTGACAATTGTGAATTTCGAGGAGCATTTGTTAAACCTTATTTTTAGTATTATGATATAAATAAGTATTATTAGTTTTTACACTTAATTAAGTTACTTTTTTTAATATGAAATTTTATATGTTAATATAGATGTTAAACTAATCTTCTTTGTTTAAAAAAACCTATACTTCCTCTATCATATTACTTGAAAGTTTCTCCGGATACGCTAATCGATGCGTAACATGTTAGTTTCAATAGTATGTTATAAAGTCTATAATTAAAAAAGTTGGTCACATGTTCCACCATGACATTAGCTACAATAGTCACTAAACGCATGGGTCATAAGCCAATTTTACAATATATTCTTAATACACGATATGATTGTAAAAACTTTAAATCAGGAGCTAATATTCAAATCATGATTTTACGAAAAACATCCTAAAATCTTAAATTTATAAAACAAAAACTCCCCATGCATGTTAATGTGTTTTTTGTTTCATTTACGTATTTATAAATTTATATATCATGATAATAAAATTTAATATGTTGTAACAAATATCATGAAATATGATATACATCATTTTATATTCTTTGAAATTTGAAAGCATGGATTCTAATAATGATGGATTCAATAAGATTGAAATAAAAACAACTACTTAATAAACAAAATGATTTCCGTGTATTATGCACGAATTTAAATCATATCTACATAAAACCTCCGTGCATTTTTGCACGGGTTAAAAACTTATGAGAAGACACTGGCGCCATCAGACGTGAGAAAGTATTTGATAGTAATGTGGGCGACAATGTTTTTATTCTATGGATGACGCTGACGCCATTAGACGCAACAAGGTTTTTCGTCACAATTCTGAGAAGAAAGTTCCCTTTGGATGTTTGCAATAATGATTTATCAATAAAAGCGTAGGATGATCGCTATCCCATGTTGCCTTATGTATGTATGTATGTATGTATGTATGTATGTATGTATGTATGTATGTATGTATGTATGTATGTATGTATGTATATACATACATACATGCATACTTGAAGGAAATTTTATCTGAACCAACCCGTGCAAAAATGAGAGATCCCACATGTGAAAAATATAAGAGAAGAAAATAGAGGTACCTAAAGCTTTATCCAACATAGAAAAGTTGCATGATTGAGTGCCAGTGGTGGTGCGAATTGTGATTTTATATGGGACGCTGAATGAAGCACGGGGTAAAGTGAAAGCCTCTTAAGTCAACTTTTCTTTTTACAAAGAGTTGGTCACATGTTTCACCATGATATTAGCTACATCAGTCATTGAACGCACGGGTGATAAGTCGCTTTTAGAATACATTCTTAATACAAGATATGATTATAAAAAATTGAAATCACGAGCTAATATACAAACCATAATTTAGGAGAAACATCCTAAAATCTTAAATTTATAAAACAAAAATTTTCTGTGCATTTTGTTTCATTTACGTATTTATAAAATATATATCACGATTATAAGATTTTTAAATTTTAAAATGTTGTAACAAAAGATTTTTATATATCATGAATTTGGAATAAAATCAACTATTTAATAAAAAAAAAAAATTACCATATCTACATAAAACCTCCAGTGCATTTTTGCACGTTTTGGCCATGTTTGGTAAATGGCTTTTTCATTGGCTTTTGGCTTTTGGCTTTTCAATTTGGTCAAACAGCCAAAGAAAGTGTTTGGTTATTGGGTTTTTGGTTGGCTGAAAAGCTGGCTTTTAAGCGAAAATGAAAAAATGCCCGAGGAGCCTTTTGGATTGACTTTGGCTTGTTGGCCCACAAACTCTCTAATAAACGTAACAATGCACAATTAATTTCTTGCTAAACACTTTTGAAACAAATTCTTAAAAGACCAACTTAAAAAGCCCAATACAGACCGCCAATGCCTTCCAAATAGTCAAACCAATTAAACCAAAGTCTAACAAGCCAAGCCCAACCGTTGATTGCCAAACAACCCTAGTTTTAACATAGACAAATGATAATTAGAATTGCTCTCGTCAATTCTTCCTTTTTAACTATCATATGAATTATGAAATATTTATAAGAACATTGAAGTAAAAAACAGGCATCTCTCCCGGAAACACATTTGCGGGAGGTTACAGACTTACAGTGGTGAGTGGTTTACTAATACTTACTTCATAGGCTGCTTACCACTTCCTCTTCACGGCGATTACTTTCTCTCTCCTCTACATAACCCCCAAAATCCCAAACTAAAAGCCATGAATCATGGAGGAAGTTCCAAAAAGAAGTCGTCTTCTCCCATTTCTCTTGAACAATTTGTATCTATTATGGCTCCTTTAATCGACATCGAAAAGGTCCAATCTTTCTAATTTATTTGATCAATTTTTCACTTGATTGTTGTTGGCAATTTAGTACGTAATCAGTCATCAACTTAGAAATGTTTGTGAATATATTTGATTATTGTGCGATTAATTTTGATTTTTTTTTTGTTTTTAATAGGAAGCTGAGATATCTAATTCTATAACGTCTAGTTCTTCCAGAAGCATAGAAAGTGCTCAAAAGAGGGGTTCAATCATTCTTAACTTGAAGTGTGTTGATGTTCAGGTAGTTTTTCGTTTTTTTTGTCTTCAAATTGAATTAGCAGCTTTAATGGTTTTTGCCTCAAGTTTTCTTCAAATGGGAATAGGATGGAGGTGGGTAAATAACTAAACATGTTTGTTATCTTTATTTTTCTAGGGTTTGAGTAGTTGATTTAGTATTTATGTAACAATGCATGGTTTTTGGTGGTCATTTGACTATGTTATTGAGTGTATTCTTACTTGTTAGATTCATTTAAAAGCTCATTGTTTTCTCGGCTGAATTCGAGTTGCCTCGATACGATTTCCTCGTCGAATTAAAGTATGTGAAATGTGTGAATGTTTAGTACTACCTCCGTTCTAAAATAAATGAAACACTTACCATTTTAGGTCGTTTCAAAATAAAAGAAACGTTACTATATTTGGTATTCACTTCTCTCTATCTCTCTCCTCATCACATAGGTCCCTCTTTTTCTTTCTTTCTATTTCTGTGCTCTCCTAAATCCCCGTGCCAAGGCCCTATGTTTTATTTAAAACAGAACGGAGGAAGTGTTAAAATTTCATGGGTAGGAGTTACTCTTGGGCAATGCTTGAAGTCTAGTTATGAAAGGATAAATAAAATATCTCATGAAAGTGCTCTTTTGATTCTCTTGGCGATGAAGGGTTTAATAGAGACAATCAATTTAAGCTAAGGCTATGTTGCATCTAATCCCCTCTTATTTTGTCTTTCGTGGAAAATTGCCAAGATTGTTGCACGCATTTATTTGATAACGTTTTTTTGTATTTCCTAGTAGAATTAATTCTACGAAAAGCCTCAAGTTAGGAATTTATAAATGGGTATCATTGGTCATATGCCTTACCATCATTGCTTTACGTTGTTATGGATTTTTGTTGCTAATTTGACGCCTTTCTGATTTCCATCCATGATAGGCAGGGTTGATGGGAAAGAGTCTTCTTGAATTTCAATCCACAAAAGGAGATGTTCTTCCCCCTCACAGGGTGAGTGTTCTACTTGTGTTGGTTAATTTATACAAACATTCACAGGAGTGTACAAACTTGTGGCACAGGAAAGACAAATGTAACTAATCTGAGCTTAGCATCTACAATGTATCTGATATCTTTAGCTGATAATGTTATCAGTTTTAAATTAGTTAGTCACATGTTGCAATGTACATATTTTTCCACAGAAGTGGGAGAATGAAGAAAATATAAGAACAATGGAATACATATGATGCAACAGAAATACCCCCCCCCCCAAAAAAAAAATGTTAAAAATTGAATTGTGATTTCATATAGTCGTGCTATCTCGTTTTCTTGCTTTCCAACAACTTTTACATTTATACTTCCTCTTAGATTTCCCATTTCTTATTTTAGGCACTATTTATAGGTAAAGAATATCCTCAAAAAAAATTCCAATATATACGAAAAACATAGTCATGTGGGTCTTGTTTGATTCATCTCATTGTGTACATTAGGAAACTCGAACTTTTATAATTTTTACTAATATGTAATTAAAAATATTAACGATACCGTGCATTGGAGAAATGGGAAATCTAATAAGGGACGGAGGGAGTAGTATTCTTAGGTTCTGTCCATTTTGTTCCGAGCTCAATATTTTCCCTACTCTTTTTCTTTTGTGATGCAGTTTGGTCCTCATGATGTGGTAGTTTTAAAGCTGAACAAGGCTGATGCAGGTTCTCCTTCCCTAGGACAAGGTGTGGTTTATCGATTGAAGGTATAGGGCTTGTAAATACATTATCAATAATGTGTTTATATGCAGCTTTATTGAGTGAGAATTACCTTTGAGAAACTGAAGTGAAACTTGCACATGCCGATGACTAGGATTCATCTATCACTGTTGCATTTGATGATATTCCGGAGGAGGGCCTAAATAATCCACTGCGACTTGAGAAAGTGGCAAATGAGGTAGGCTTTCCTGTATTAATTGGTGCAAATGTCTGTTTATGTCTAGCATGTATCTTCAATTTGAGTGCACCTTGGACAGTGTAGTTTTACTTTTTTTTATTGGTTTATGTCGGAAGAAAACATGCATCAAAATTCTCCTGTTGCATACTATGTGTTATGTCCTCCACCCATCAAAAAATGTGATGCTTGGCAGTTCCCTCTTAGACTCTCCTCCTATGTCTGAGTGCAGACAGGTTTGCAGGAGAGTTTATATCTTTCATTGTTTCAATATGCTTGTGGGATGCATAATGTTGGAGCATGGATCATGAAATCTTGGATACTTCCCCAGCAGCTATAAACATCCGACTGTGTTTGTCTTTTTGCATCATCGATGTTGTCTAATGACAATTTTGCTGCTCCATTTTCTATTTGAAATTTCTTGTGACTTTTGAGCTCACTGTTTGGTGTGCCTGATACATGTCATCTCGTACTGGCTAAAAGGTGATTTGCCGCATCTTGTCCCACATATTTCGTAGTACTACTATCTTAATGTAATATCTCATCTTGTCCTTGTATCTCTATCTCTTATTCAATGAGTTGGTTACATTGGGATCAGGTGATAAGTTGCTTTCGGGTATAGAGGCTCCAATAGATATCTTAGATAATCGAGCACACATGTTTTCAAATAAGATAGTCTATGTACAGTAAAGAAAAGGACTTCCGCTCGAGTTTCTGTTGTACATGAAATTAGTTTCTGTATTGAGAGACCAGGGAATTTGATATTGAACTGCATCCATGAACATTCTATTTAAAATTGATGTGTTACTTTATTTGGCCTTGTGACTGATGGAGTGGGCATTTGATACAATTTTGTCGCTAGGTGACTTATCGTAGGATGAAGGATACACTGATAGAGCTGAGTAAGGGTGTGCTGAAAGGTCCGGCTTCTGACCTAGTTCCTGTACTATTTGGTGAGAAACCTCCTGGAATGTCAAAGAAAGATGTTAGTTTCTCTCCATTTAACAAGAATCTGGATCACTCTCAGGTAATTCTTACCATTCTTATCTACTTACTTGCTAGGAAATATCGTCTTCTTCAGTATACCGTTTGATTCAATGGTGCTTATCACCTTGCAGTTATACTTCCTACCCCCCCCCCCCCTCCTCCCCTCCTCCTACTTTTTGAAACCAGGGGTGGAGCCATAATAGTATTCCCACCACAAGTATTTAGTAGGTCATATCTGGTTATTTATTAATTTGAGGTAAAGTACCATAATCTGATGGAATCTCATGCATTCAACATTATCTCCCATTCTATAAATTAGGAAGTGAGGGGAATCCGCTTGTTATAGTATCCTTAGCGGGGTTTCATTGAGGTTGTAAGATACAATATTTGCCGCTAGACCAAGCAATGATTGGCGTGCATGTATATATATATATATATATATATATATATATATATATATATATAGAAGTGAGTTCATATGAGAATGCATACTTGCATGAGAAATGAGAATGGATTTTACGCGCTATAACTCTAATGAACAATTGATGTAACTCTTATGAAAAAGTGATGTAACTCCAAAAAAAAAAATTAGAAAACGAAAATTTCGAAAAAAATAAATTTTTTTTTTTGGGCTCGAAGTTTTTTGGGGGTATAACTCTAATGAACAAGTGTTGTAACTCTAATCCAATCGTGTGGTTGAGATTCATTCTCATATCTCACTTAATATGTTTTCTCATGTGATCTTGCCTATATATATATATACATATACATATATATATACATATACATATATATATACATATACATATATATATACATATACATATATATATACATATACATATATATATACATATACATATATATATATAATTATTTGTCTCTTCTTATTTGGTAGGTTCACATATTCATAATTGTCTCAACCTCCACATTTTCTACCCTGACCAACTCATTTCTAACTGAGCTGGACCTGTCTCTCTCTCTTTTTTTTTCCTGGTGAAGAAAGCTGCGATTTCTAAAGCCCTTTCATCGAGCAATGTATTTTTGCTGCATGGACCTCCTGGCACAGGGAAGACCACAACTGTTGTGGAAACTATCTTGCAGGAAGTAAAACGTGGAGCAAAAGTACTTGCATGTGCTGCATCAAATATAGCTGTCGACAATATTGTTGAGCGTCTTGTTCCTCACAGGTAAATTTCAAGTGTAGTGGAATGATTAATGTGCTGATCTTAGAAGTATGACATGAGGGAATTTAGAGGCTAGACCAGTAGCTAGCTACAAAGATGGACTTTAATTGTGGTCGAATCTATTTCTAATCTTTTTACTTCCATTGCATAGGATGCAGAAGACTTAAAACCTGATTTAACGTTCTCTCTAATGCTACCGATTGAAGTCTTGAGAATCTGTTTGTACTTGTGTCTCATCAGTCAAATTTGTCTCTCATATTATATCTATTGCTCTCATTAGGGTCAAGCTTGTTAGAGTGGGTCATCCTGCGCGTTTGCTGCCTCAAGTGTTGGAAAGTGCCCTAGATGCGCAGGTTGGTCATCAATTCATGATATACTACTATCCGCTGTTCATTGATATTTAGATGTTTCCCATTTTCTTAAACAGAACCCCAAAATAATGGAGCTGTTCAGGAGAACTGTGTTATTTCTCTCTTTTTGGCGATAGAATTATAAAATCTCATAATCTATGTAAAAAGGACAGGCTCTTATAATTCTTGTTAATAAGCAGTATGTGTTATGAAGAATTTTAGACTAGAGATCTCACTTAGGCAGCATTTTGTTGTGGCATAAATCTTAAAGCTGTGATGTTTTCTGCACTTTGCAGTAGCTGTTATTCATAGTGAACATTGACGGTTTACCTACACATACTGATCCAGAGAAAAGTGGCATGCATTTTCCTTCCTGCACCACCAAATTCTCTTCCCTTCTTTCTATAAACGAACAAATTAATTTAGAAGTAATCAAAATTGTTCTGTTCGAAGAGAGTCTAGAATATGTTCACTCTGTCTCGTAAAAAAGTTGCTGCATTGTCTCAACTCCTCGTAATTAACGATATGACATACATGTACTAAAATAACCTTTATAATAGTTGAAGCACTATCACACTTCCCCATAAAGCCAATCTAAGCAGGGCCATCCAAGAAATTAATATCATGAACCAATAACTTTTGGGGAAGGTGACAACTTTTTTGAACACTACAAAGTAGTATCTGTGACCATTTACTATTTACTTTCTCCTTCTGTAAATATTTCTACTTTGAATTTGAGATCACATTGATTAGAGTAACAAAATAATGAGGTGGACACACTTTTCAGGAATGAGGGAGTAGGTGTTTTTTTGTCTGTCTCCCAAGTACAGTACAGTTGTAAAACTCCCTATTTTTTCCTTCCTTTAAAAAAATTTTTTTTTTTTATTTTTTATGAAAAATAAAGAAAATGGGAAAATGAATTATAAACAATTAATGTTGGGGGGAAAAAAAAATTAAAAAGGGGGTATAAGGGGGGAAAAAGAATTAAATTTTGACTAATTAACCATTTGGTCAATAAACAAATGACTAATCAAAAATTTGGTTCAAAAAAAAAAAAAATTGTGGTTTGTTGGTTTTTTTATTTAATAATTTTTTTTTTGTTATAATAAAAAAAAAAAAAAAAAATTTTTTTGGGACCCCCAAAATGGAATTAAAATATTATTTTTTGGGGCGGGGGGAGTACTATCCTAATCTTTGTTGGTTTTTCTGTAGGCAAAAATTGTAGTTTGATGCCGATTTACTTTTTCCCTGGTGACAATAATAGTATGCAATTTTTAGCAACTATGACACTTTTAATTCCCTTCCTCCCACTATTTGCATATATTTAGGTGCTACGAGGTGACAACAATTCTCTTGCAAATGACATTCGCAAAGAAATAAAGGTAAACTTTTGAATATTGTTTGTATATTATCATTGTAGTTATACTAGATTTTTCGATCTTAAATATCCTTCATTATATGGGCTAGTCATTATCCGTTCTAGTTGATGGATCAGATGCAATATACAGGTACTAAATGCAAAGCTGTTGAAGACTAAAGACAAAAGTACCAAGAGGAATATTATGAAGGAGCTTCGTACTCTTTCTAAGGAAGAGCGTAAACGACAACAGCTAGCCGTGACCGATGTTCTAAAGAATGCTGATGTCATATTGACGACTTTAACTGGAGCATTGTCTAAAAAGCTAGACAGAACTACTTTTGACCTGGTGATTATTGATGAAGCTGCACAGGCACTTGAAATTGCATGCTGGATAGCACTTTTGAAGGTAACTCTTGAAGTCAGTGATGGTGCTCCTATGTCTTATATACCCATTGTAGAATTCGATGCTGCTGGTACATGTTTCTGCTTCTAAGAATAAGATTGTCACTAAGGCTCTGTTTGGTTGGACGGAAAACATTTTCAGTGGAAAATGATTTTCCATAAAATAACCATTTTCCAAGGAGAACACGATTGTAGCCAAAATTTCCTTTGTTTGGCTCCTTGCATGAGAAGTTAGAGAGAAAACAAAGAATGTGATTAATTGGGGAGGATGGATGGGAAGGTGAAAAATAGGAAGGAAAATGTGGTCTCCCTTCCTTTGAGAAGGAAAATGTTTTCAACCATTCCAAAAACTATTTTCCACTATTTGGAAAACTTTTCACCCTTGACAAACCAAACAAAGAAAAATGGGAAAACTACTTTCCTTGGAAAATGTTTTCCATCCAACCAAATACTTTAAGTCTCTAATATGAGCTGAAGGATCTTCAAGTCAGTGAGAGTGTTTATCTGAGGAAATTTTGGAATTTGTTTCAATGTTGGATCTTCAGGGTTCAAGATGTATTCTTGCTGGAGATCATCTTCAGCTTCCACCCACTATACAGAGTGTTGAAGCTGAAAAGAAAGGCCTAGGAAGAACCTTATTTGAGCGTCTTGCAGACTTGTATGGGGATGACATAATGTCAATGCTTACTGTTCAGTATCGCATGCACAAAGACATTATGGATTGGTCATCTAAAGAGCTCTACGACAGTAAGGTGCTAATCTACCGAACACAGGATTATTTAGTAAAATTTTGAACTACAGCCATGCAATAAGACATTAGCTTCCTGTTATTTAAAACTATTATATTTGCAGATCGAAGCGCATTCAAGTGTTGCTGCACATATGCTATATGATTTGGAAGATGTGAAAAAAGCACCTGCAACTGAACCAACCCTTCTGCTCGTTGACACTGCAGGGTACAATTTAGTTTTGCATCAAATCTTTTGAGCATTTGTTCATTTGGCATTTGTAAAATATAGATCTAATAATCATGCTGTTAATTTTGCATTTTGGAAGAAAATACTAAGATGCAGGTAATGTTGACACTGAGTACCCCCCAAAAGTTCTACCAAATCTTGGTTGCCACTCCCGTTGGAAATTCCTGAATTTGCCTGTGTTAGACACAATTTATATCTCGAACTGAGCAGCCAGTGTGTTCTTATTCACTTTCTTCTGGCAATTTGTCTTATACTTTTCAGGTGTGACATGGAAGAAAAGAAGGATGAAGAAGACAGCACATTAAATGACGGTGAAGCAGAGGTTGCAATAGCACATGCCAAAAGACTTATTGAAAGTGGAGTCCGGGCTTCTAATATTGGAATAATTACTCCTTACAATGCACAGGCATGATAATATATAGCTTCTTACTGCATATTAATGTTGAGTAACCAGTTCTCTAAAACTTATCAATGTACTCTTGTGACAGGTTGTGGCATTAAGGGTGTTGAGGAGTAATGTGGATAAGTTAAAGGATCTCGAAATATCAACAGTTGATGGTTTCCAAGGTCGAGAGAAAGAAGCTATTATTATTTCAATGGTTAGATCAAATTCAAAGAAAGAGGTATGTTATATGTTTTATATGTATATTTTTCTCAAAGCTGTGTTTGTTTGGTAGGAAATTCATTGTCCAAGAAAAGTAGTTCTCCCATTTTCACCTGTTTGATAAGTAAAAGGGCAAAAATCATTTTCGTTGGCTCAAAATAGTTTTTGCATTAGTGGAAAATAGTTTTGCTTACAAGGATTCTCTCATTTTCTGCTTTATCTGTCACTTTCCTCCTCTCCCCTCCCCCTCCCTTTTTCCTTATCTCTCTAACTTTATAGAAAGGAACCAAACAAAAGAATTGAAGTTTGAAACCTTTATTGAAAGATATTTTCTATCCAAATCCAGTTCAAAGTGCTTTCCTTTGAAACAAACAGTCCAAATGGTGAGCTGAAACCTACTGTAAAATCTGATGTCTAAAATGCATGTTAACGGTTCAGGTGGGCTTTCTGAGCGACCGCAGGAGAATGAATGTGGCTGTGACTCGTGCGAGGAGGCAATGTTGTCTGATTTGTGACACCGAGACTGTGAGTAGTGACCAATTCCTAAAACGATTGATTGAATACTTTGAAGAGCATGGTGAGTATCTGAGTGCTTCAGAATATGGAAATGAGTAAATCCGAAAGAGGACTTGTAAAGTTCTACTGCTTTTGTGATACAATGTGCTCCTTTAAAGAAGATCTGGAGACAGAAAGAGCATCAGTACGACAGTTAAGAGGATAGCATACACGTATTCCAAAAGCCTGGGAGATCTGCTGACATTCCTGCTGCTTCACAAAGGGAAAAACTTGCGTACATATTCAAGCCACAAGGGATTATAGGGGCTCATGAAGTTGCTTTTAAAAGAGTTCTATGGCTTCTTCAACATATGTTAGCAGCCCTCTGAATCTATTTGGCTGACATGTTGAGCTTTTAATGTTCAATATTTAGATTTGAAAACGACTTGCATATCCGGAAATTGTATTATTTTCTGTCAGGTGGATCTAGATTTGGAGGTATTATTACAACATTATCCATTGATATTCTGTTTTATGGTTTAAGAATGAACTAATGCGTGCTTCAGGTATTACTGACAGATATGCATGGATCTCAATTTTTAGAGAAAAAGTAGAGAGGGAATGTTATCATAAAAGTAAGAATTAAATAATTAGAGACATCCTAATATGGAAAATAGAGCAAATAATTTAAGATGGAGTATATTCTATACCTACCAAAACCCATCTAACGAATTTTTATTCCCAAATGAGACACATCAATTATAACTACCTTTTAATACAAGCCACATAAAGGACATATATCAGATTAGAAGAACCTATATAAACTCTAATAACTATCAATAGTGAAATAATAATACTAAGTGGTAGATAATGTGAATCTGGTGTAACTTTTTATCTAAAAAAGTTTTAAAAAAAGAAAAAAACTTTGACAAATAAAGGCCTTCAAAAGTCCCAAATAGTAGGTGGGAAAGTAATTATCTCTTGTTCCATACTAAAATCTCCAAAACTACTTGATTCAAGTGGTTGATGATCTTCTTCTCTTAACATTTCAACTAATTCATCCCACTCAGAATTCATTTCTCCAATAATTTTCTCCTTAATCAACTCATCATCACCATTATCACCCTTATTATTACACTCATCAACCTTGTTATTAGAATCTGAATGTCCTTCCTTTAAAACACCCATCTGCTCCAAAAACTCATGCAAATCAATCTGAGGTTTCTTCAAACTTTGATCATCTTCTTCTACAACAACACTTTTATCCCTCTTCATAATAATATTATTGGGTTCAGCTTTATTATTCTTACTCTGATGATCATTTAAAAACGACCCAAAATTCTTAAACTCTTGGAGTTTCTGATGAATGACATGAACACTTGGTTGCACATTTACATTAAGCAACGACGAAGTCGTGGATGTTGTGGACGTACACCCACTTGAAGCAGGAAACATAGAAATGAAATTCTTAGATGGAAACCATCGAAATCTTTGTGATTTATTCAAAGGGTTGTAAGTGCAACGTAGGTGAGGCAGGTTAAGATAGGCTTCAGGCCCATAAAGCCGCCTCGCCGCTTCGTCGTAAGCTAAGGCAGCTTCTTCAGCAGTAGCAAAAGAGCCTAACCAAAGACGAGTTCTCTTCTTAGGCTCTCTAATCTCAGCCACCCATTTACCCCACGTACGCTGCCTTACGCCGCGGTACGTGCATGTTGCGTTCTGTGGCCCGCCTTTGCCTCTAGCTGGCCCTTTCTTCCATGGTTTTGATGATAATGTTGATGATTTTTGCAAATTTTCCATGATCTTAGATTATGTATGGTTATTTTTGGAAAAGGTGAAATAGTGTTCTAGTAAGTTGGATGATAAGTGAGAAAAAAGAGTGTAGTCTAGTGTGGTTGGTGTGAATACTATTACTACTTACTAGTGGTGAGGTAAAAAGGCGCGGGTTTAAGTAGAGCTTCAAAAAGTTTGTGTATTTAAATGCTATCACGTTTAGAGAATTGGCAGTCCAAATCAAAACTACCATGTGACCGTTACTAATAGTCTTGGATTTCTTGTAGATAATATATCCCATTTCTCACTTTTCCACGGGTATAGATTTCAGCTCCTGTAGGTTAATCTAACACTATAAGATGACACTAATAGTCCGTTTGGTAGTCGGTAATAAATGATGGTAATGGGAATGAATTTTAAGTGTAATGTTACAACGGAAGCACCCTTAAAATCTTCATGGGGAGGCACTTTCAACCCCCAAGTTTGTATTTTTTCTCTCCATGGGGGAAACAATCTCACCCCTAAACTTGTGTTTTTCTCCAAGGAAAATCAATTTTCATTACCACTCATTACCACCTTATAGGTGGTATTGGATGAGAATGCAAATTTAAGAAGAAAAATAGACATTTTAGGATAAATTAGCATTACTATGGGAATGAACGACAATGATTTTTTCACAAATTTACATACAAATTCATTTCCATTACCACCATTTATAACCAACTACCAAACGGGCCGTAAAGATTATAAGATTTTTTTTTCTTTAAAAAAAGGATTATATGATTTTTATTTATCTCACTTTTTTTTTTTCAAGTTGCATTGTCCATTTTCCAGTATATGTTAGATTATGTTTAACTTCAACTTATTTAACTTATCTCTAGAAAAAAATTCAAGATAAGTTTTAATGAGTTCCAAAAAATTATGATAAATTTAGATAAGTTCCAGTAAGTTTATAAGATTCAATAAGTTCTAATATGTTTAAATTCATTGAGATAACTCAAATAAATTAAATGGAATGCACCCAAAATGATAGTTGGGATTAATAAATATAATAATTTGTGTAATACAGTTGGCCTTGTAAGAGACCGCCTACTTTTAATTTCAAATTAGGCACTGTCCGAACCCAATATTAAGAAGAGAACATGCCACTTTTTTTAATATAGTTACTAGTTTAATCTATTTAGGGACCAGTTTAATCTATTTTGTGACCAGTTTACTCTATTCAGTAATGGCATTCTTTAATCCATTCAGTGACTAGTTTGATCCATTTAGTGACTAGTTTAATCCGTTCGGTAAGACTACCGAGTTATTTTTTGAAATTGTTTGTTATAGTTCGAGAATCAATAAAACAAAGTAAAGAGAAGAGAAGGGATGACTAGGATAGTGTTGGGTTAGAGTGAAATGGAATGCTTGTTAGAAAAATTCAGTCTTGGGTTCGTCTAATTTTATGTTAAAATTAGAAATTGAGAAGTACTGTTATAGAAATCGTTATAACTTACTCCCTCCGGTTCCTAAAATCCTCCTACTTTCACTTTTCATGTATGTCAATGCAAAACTTTGGACACTAAAATCTCTAATTATGTATTTATAAAAATCACAAAAAATAGATATCTACAAAGTACATATTAAGATGAATCTAACAAGATCCCAGATGACTATATTTTTTCTTAGGATTTTTTGTCCATAAGTGCCTCAATTTAGAACTTTTTTTGCGAAAAACTGCCTTATGAATTTTTTTGCACAAAACTGCCACTAAAGTTACTTCCAGTTGTTGACAAGTGCCAAATAATATTTTCAGGCGTTGACCAAAGTTTCCATGCCACTTAAAGTTACGTGCGCATCACGTATTCTTTATTTTTCGTTTCTGGAAGCCCAGTTCTTCCACTTCTCTAATATCCCCTTCTTCCAATTTGTCCTTCAATGCACTTAGCTCTGTTTTCAAAGCTTTATTCTCAGCAATGAGTTGATTAGCCACATTTCTTTGCCAATCAATAATTCCTTCATGGATCCATGTCCAATAACTGCAACCCAAACCATCTCCCCTTCTTTCAGAGTACAATTTGCATCGTTTGAACCTCCTTCCAGGGTTCTTCTCACTCCAAGATACATATTCACCAACTTTGATTCCACAGTTGCACATTCCAGTTCGTGGTTCAATCACTCCATGAATTTCACTCCCACTAGACATGTTATTCACAATTTTTTTTAAAAAAAAACTCCATCAAAGACAATTCTTTAGAATTGACCACACAAAAAAAACACTTCAAAGAGAATATAAAACCCCCAAAAAAAGGGATGAGTAAAATACACATACCTAAACACTAAATTCGAAAAATTAAAAGAGGAGGGGAAATGAATTGAATGGGAGATTCGTGTTGGGAGGGTAGAATTAGGGCTTTGAATTCGAAAATTAAGAGGAGAGAGAGAAGAGGGGAGTGTGAGATATGAAAGAAGTGGAAGAACTGGGCTTCCAAAAACGAAAAATAAAGAACACGTGCTGGGCATGTGACTTTAAGTGGCTTGAAAACTTTGGTCAACGCCTGAAAATATTATTTGGTACTTGTCAACAACTGGAAGTAACTTTAGTGGCAGTTTTGTGTAAAAAAATTTTCATAAGACAGTTTTTCGCAAAAAAGTTCAAAATTGAGGCACTTATGGACAAAACTTCCTTTTTCTTATGTATAAATCACAAACAATGGTCAAAGTGAAATTTATGAAGAGTGAAAAATGTCAGAGGGATGATCTTTAGGAACCGGAGGTAGTAGAAAATTCCGCGCCCCGATATCTCTGATGATTTATGGGTAGACTTGATTCGATTGTGAAGAAGTGGATCTATGGGACTATCTCCTCGGATCTCCGTCAAACTATTCTTAACTGTGGTGCAACGGCTCTTGAAACATGGAATCGCCTCAAAGCGATTTTCCAAGATGATAAACATACCCGTGCAGTCTACTTGGAAAATCAATTTAATGCTCTACATCTTTCCAATTTCGCGGAGTTTCTCACAATCTAACAAAGTATCACAACCTACATTAGGGACCTAAAACAACCAAAGCACTTTTTAAAAATATATGGGACCTTAAAAATTAAGATTTACTTTCTACTGTTTGATTCTTCATACTACTATTAGAAATCTTCAACATTTAATTCATGCACAAAAACTTGTACATTTACCCTTCAGCACGAAGGACTCATATCACAGGTCTCCCGCTGCTGTGCTGCACATCACCGCTTCCGGCTTCTACATACTTGATACTCCGTATATAAAACCACCATGTGACCGTTACTAATGTCTAATAGTCGTGGTCTTCTTGTAGAATGTAGACACTTGTGAAGCTTACCCGTGCTATGCACGGGGAAGGTACTCTTAACCTTCTAGTCTTATTCTACCATTTGTTTTCACTCTGTAAAAAATTAACCAGTTCTATTAATGCCCGATTCATTATTAAATATTGAACTGATTCTATCTTTATTTCCCGAATGAGAACCTCAAGGACAATCCCCTCAAAAAAAAAAAAAAAAAATCTCAAGGACAATAAAAATTACAAATGGGGAAGGGGGAGTCAAACCTGTGAACTATCGAACACAAGTCTTCATTCTTAATCACTAGGCTAAGAGTAGGGATTGCAATCCAGTTCGGGGATTCGACCCTGAGCCACTCCGATTCGAAGGAAAAAATTTGAGACGACTCCCAAAAAAAATCCAAATTCGACTCCGTTTAAAAAGTTCGACTCCGAGTCGAAAGAGGATAAGAGACGAATCCCACAAAAAATCCGACATACGGATTTGACTCCGACTTTGAGACAATTAATTTAATTTATTTTATATTAATGTGTTATGTATGTATACTCTTACTTCGACTTTGAGGCAATTGTATTATACTTCCTCCGTTTCAAATTAGTTGTGACACTTTCACTTTTCACGCATGCCAATGAAATTTTTTGAAGACATATATCTCTAATTTTGTATTTGTAAAAATTAGAAAAAGTACATATTAAAAAAATACATATTAAGACGAATCTAACAACATCCCACATGACTATATTTTTATTCACGTATAAATCACAAACGATGGTCAAAGTGAAATTTGTGAATAGTGTAAAATGTCAAAGTGTCACATTTAATTTGAAACGGATGAAATATAAGATTTTTTTATAAAAAAAATAATTGTTACAAAATAGTAATAATTAGATTATTTGTACGAATTTTTCATCATATACCCCCGATAAATTTTTTATTTACCTTATATCTTCGCTGTTTATAAGATTCACCATATACCCCTTAATTTCATGATAATACACCATGTGCCCTTAATGATTAAAGACTACGAACTTTTTTGATCATTAACTCCAGATTCCATATTAAACCTTTATTAATCCCTATTTCACTCATTTATCCTGACAAATTAGCATTGAAACAACACGTATGGCCAAAGAAGAAGGAAGAGAGTTTTGGAGAAGAGTGATAAATGGGGTCATTTGTTGTGTTTTAATGGTGGTCAATTAAGGTTCACGACTCAAATAGGGGGTTAGTTAGGGTTTGGTAACAGAATTAGGGGTTAATGACTAAAAAAGTTGACGACAATTAGTCATTAAGGACATCTGGTGAATTTTGAAAAAATTGAAGGGTATATGGTAAATTTTGAAAAGTGCAAGGATATATGGTGAATAAAAAAATTTGTCAGGGGTATAGGATGAAAAAACTGTTATTTGTATTATATAAGATTTTTCTATTTAAATTTAAAAAATGGGGTTGGGAAAAAAAGTCGGATTGGGTTGGAGTCGGATTTTAAGTCGGATTGGATTTGGATTTTCGGAGTCGGAGTCAAATTTCAAATCTGGTTTCTTGTAGGGTCAGAGTTGGATTATGCATTATCCGGTCCAAATCTGACCCGTTGTCATTCCTAGCAAAGAGCCAATACCTCATTGGTATTCGACTTTTGTTATTTGAAATAATTCCAACTATTGAAAGTATGCTCCGAAAATACTTTGGTATGACATGTGAATGATCGAAAAAGAAGTACGCTCTTATCATAATTATAAAGGTGTATGGTTTTTTTTAAGGGAATTATAAAGCCGAATATAGTTTTATCACATTATGGGTCATCTTGAAGGTTTTGAGTTTATTTATTATAACTATTCAAGTTGCCTAAGATAATAGGGGAAAGCTCCAAATTTTTTTTTAACATATTAACTAAAACATCGAGTTAGAAACTAGGAAGAGAAAACACACACAACGGCTAGGGGGAATTACAGACTGAAAATAAAAAACAACTACTTCGAGCCTTTTTTGCTTTTACATCAATTTCAACATAAAAGGAACGGAAAGCTCCAATTTGGTGCTTCTATTTCTCTGAAAGTACCCTACAAACAATTTCAGGTTTTTTTTGGAAGTTTGATTCTATTTCTGTTATATTCTTTTTAGCGTAGTTTTTGTTTCTCAAGTTATGAAACATTTTAAGAGCGTAGCCAAATAATACCATAGACTTTTAGTGTAATCCTTAGTAAAAAGACAACATTAAATGTAATATGAGAGAGTGAGGGATAGCTTAGTTGGTTAGAGCTTCCCTCACGATTCCAGGAGATCCTAGGATAGATTCTTGCCCTTGTGACTCTCTAAACACCAAAAAAAAAAGTTAATATGAGGAAAATTAATGTTTAGTTTACTTAATCTAGAGGGTGATACATTATTTGGAATAATCACCGATAAAAGTTGTACCCAATGCAAATCGAATTGGAGATCAACACTAGAGCTTCCGCCTTCCACCATGAGGTGAAGAATCTATTTCTCATTACCCTCAACCTCTTGATTATTCCTTTTCTAAATACAAAAATATACTCCCTATGTTTGTTACTTCGTTATTAGTTGTTTCACTTTGATTTTAGCTGTTATTAGTTGTTACATAGACCCCATCAAAGTATGTACAAAGCCAAGAACTATGTCTCAGTTGCCATGAAAAGTTGACAAATACTCCCCCATAACCATAAGCCAATCGCGTTTCCTTATGATTGGAATAAGATATACTTTACATAGTAACCTAACTTAGTTCACAAAAAGGTTGGATAATTACATCATTACTCGCAACTCGATGGCAAAAACTTCAAACACCATGTTCAAGTGACAATAGCTGAACTACTCCTACAAAGAGATCTTGAGGCTACGCAAAAGGATTCTTCGACATCTATGTACGCAGAAGAACCTCTGGACCAAAAAATGCCTTCAAGCATGCTATAAAACAGAGCTATTTACAAAAGCAGCTCACGGAAGTTACAACTTCAATTCTTCACTTTAGGGCTCGTTCCACGCATAATATTCCTCCATTTATCCTTGAGGTCTATAGCTGTTCGACCCTTCTGAAAAACAGAACCTCCAAATTCCAAAATGCTTTTCCACGGGATAGCTCGACTTCCCCCTTGATACAATTCTACCCCTTTCTGTGCAAAAATTAGCCACGATAAAAAAAATAAGAATGACATGAAGCAATGAAGAATGTACAACAGCTATTGCTTCTCATAGGTGTATCATGTTGTACCATCAGAATGCGAAGCTTAAGATTAATTATCCTGCATTACAGTGTGTTTGAATAACAAGTTTGTAGGGAGGGAGAAGAAAGGGAAGAGTAGAGAAGAAAAGGGAGGGAATGGAGAGGTTTTCCTTCCAAATATTTCCAACTATAGAAGGATTACAAGAGAGAAGGAAAATGGATCCATCCTATTCCTTTTACTCACCCTCGGTCCTAATAGCTAACATCTAAAAGAAGGAAGGGAAAATTAATCCCCTACTCTCCAGTCTCCCTTCCCTCACCTTTCCTCCAGATCCCATAATCCATATTATCAATAACTGTTTCATTTTAATTTGACATGAAGAATCACGGCTTGTTCAATTAACATGACTTGGTGGCCCATGGAACATTGTGAAAGGAAAAAAACCACCTAGTCATATATACATAATACAAAAAAGATCCAGTAAAAAGTTTTTAAAGAAGAGAAGGATACTTGTGCAACTTTTTAGAAGAGAATCTGCATATTTTTTGAACTAAATATGCATATTTATTTTTTCAAGTTAAAAGTAATTTCTCTAGAAAAAAAAAAGAACAAGATGAAAAAAATTGCACATTTACTTAAAAAGTAAGCACATTCAGCTCAAAAGTTATGCAACAAAATTCTTCTCATTTTAAGAACCTTCTAACTTGATCCTAATACGTTTTAATACATGTATAGGATTTGAAAGAGAAAGAGCTTGAAAGAAGCTGTTCATTTCTTAGTATGCATACCTCTCACTCAAATTAATTAAATAAAGAGAATAGCTAAAATAGCAAAATCATTGTAGCAAACAAAAGAGAAAAAAGGGGATAAGGCCCACACGAGTGCAATTATCAAATTGCCCTTCCCCTCTATTGTTTCTACGAGAAAGTTTGTAATACGTATTTCTTAATAAACCCCAACGACCATTCTCTCTATCCTGTCATCTTGGAAACATAACGAGCTGTCAGAGACTCAGAGTGCCATCTGACTAAAAAAGATTCTAATTTTGTTTTCCCCATAATGCCCCCACAGAAGTCGTAGTACACACTACACATTTAGAACAAAGTTTTAGGCTGTAGCTTCAGTGGTTTTGTGATTCCATCAAAAATTTGGAAGCTCAGAAAAGTTATATTTATAACAAAAGTATAACTGTTATTAGGCTATTAGCTAGTTGGTTTTCTTACTATACATAACTTCCAGAAATTAGTAAATATATTTAATCAACAACCTTAGACAATGATGTAGAAATCATGAATTAATGGAGTATGATAAAGTAGAGGCAAAAGATAAAGTGTGGAAGAATTACATCAAACAGAGCGAGAGGTATTAAATCAAATGCTTCAGACAATCATCAAGAAACAAAGAAAATCAGTATCAAGGTAACTGATATGACCTCAGGCAATACATACCTTCAAGATTGCTTCCTCCTCTGCTGTCCAAGGAACCTTCTTTCGTCTATATCGTGGAGTTCCTGGAATCTCACTGCAAATTAAACACATCATCATTCATATTAATCCAGCTAGAGACCACCCTCAATTTATCCCACACCTAGAACATCCAGGCAAAGAAAGATACAGGTGCTCAAACAGCATTAATACTGCACGTTACAAACATATTCTCAAGCAATACCAGAATTTACATAGGCCCACTCCCAAATCCCAATGAACCGAAACATAAACTACTTGAGCACCCCACCCCCCACCCCACACACACAAAAAAAAAATCAAATTAAAGAAGAGAGCTGCAAGCAACCCACACAACATTGCGGCAAATTACAGTCTATTTTAAAGCAACAAAAAAATACATGAGACTCAATAGATCACTCATTATCTAATATCCCACAACCAAGGGATGCAAGTTTCCCAACAAACATTACCACCACCACCCAGTATGGTCAAATGATTCTGTCATCAGTAGGATCCAGAAATGACAGCACGCAAGCAGGCACTACCAATAACATATGAAGACTATAGTAAAGGCACTACAAATTACAGAATGTTTTAGAAAATAATATTACCCAAAGAAGAGCAAATAATAAACAAGACTGTTAATTCCGTCACAGCTACTATACAAGAAAATTTATAAACTCCTTAGAACTCAACCAAAAATACATCATAAAGTGAAGTCACAAATTGAAAAGCATTACTATGAATATTAATGTAGGAAGAATTGAAGTAGTCAATGAACTTGCTTGCTAACCAATAAGACTGACAAATAATTGAGTTTAAGCACACCATATAACAGCATATAGCACACTGATTTAAAGTTAACACAACAGCCAACACTAACACATACTAAAGGATTACTAGCAGCTGCAATAATAAGAGTCAAGAGATGCGTAGAAGCTTCTCACCGTAGAGGTGTAGGGGATGCAATGGGACTGGTACTACCATCCCTCTTATCTTCGTGTAGTCCATCTGAATCACTAATTGATTCAGATGAATTGTCTCCATGAAACTCAGTAATTTTACACCTCTTTCTTTCTCCACGAGTTTTTAACTCCTTATCACTAGACAACTTGGCACCAACCCGACCATGACCATCCTGTCCCTGGTTCCAGATTTGAGATGGGTCTCTTGCAAATTGGATAATTATTTCTGCACCTTGTCTGTCTTTAAAAGAAAGCTTTTGCTGTGTAGCCATTAAAAATCCATTGACATCCATGCAGGTAGATGAGTGCGAAAGCTCTAACTGTTTACCTGTTAAGCTCCTCTGAACAGGCTTAGCAGCTTGATTTACAACATTAGCACCTTTTTTCAGTTCATCTGTTTTATCAAGTCTGTCTTGGCTGACATTGTCCCCTGATGATGTATCACCATCATGCTCTGGCTGGTCATCGCTCCTACCTCCAATGAAAAGCGAGAGCTCTTTCCTTGCTGAAGAAACTTTTTCCTTGGCTCTAACATACTCCGCAATTGCACGAGAATATACACAAAATGGACAGTAAAAGTTTCCTTGACCATCAAAGCGGGATGAGGAACCCAAGCAGCTCTCATGAAACAATAAAGGACAGCCACTAGCACTGCAAGTTAACAATTGGCCATCTTTATTGCACTTCATACAAAGATTTGCCTCTGTCTCGGACATTGCGAGGAAGTCTCCAGAGAACACACAACGAGAACTCAATAAATTAAAGTTTTTCATGGCAAAATCAGTCTCTTCACGGCAGTGGTAACCAATACTTGGTGAAAGGTGTTGCTGTAAATGACTTCCCTCATACTTTTTGGCCTGCTCGTCAACATCTTTCCCATATGACTTCCCATCATGTATTCCATTTGCATTCATGACTTCATGATACTGTCCATGTTCTGTGCCATTACTCATTTGATTGCTACCAACAGGAACCGTATGCTGTTGCTTAGACTGGTCCAATTTAAGCTTCTTTCTAGGGACAGCATGAATCTCTTGCACATGATTATCAGCATGAATCTCTTGCACATGATTATCAGCATGAATCTCTTGCACATAATTATCAGCATGAATTTTCTGGGAACATGCAGTATCTTCTGCTAGCATGGTTTTATCACCATGATCACCTTCATCGCTCCTTAATGTGGGGGATGTTGGATCACCACTATCGAAGGGAGTATTTAACACACATTGATCTGGAACAGCGAGTCCGCTAATTTCCTTCAAGGAATCAGCAAGTGGATGGGTACCTTCTAGAATCACATCCTTCAACTGCTCACCAGAAAAACAAATGCCAAATTAAATCCTCAAAGGACACTTCCCACAAAATCAGACAAGAAAAAACAATGAAAAAATAGAGAGCATTGTTACCAATTCTAATGTGGATTTCGGAAGATTTGCTCTCTTCTGCTTGACAAACCACTTCAACTCATCCGACGTACCCTTAGAAGCTGAAGTCTGTATGATGATAAGATTAGCAGCCAACCAAGAGAATGATCATACAATTATCTTTTCTCCAGCACATTTATGTCTTATCAACAATGGAGAAAAGAAAAAGAAAACTATTCAATCACAGAAAAGAGCAAGTCACCTCACTTAAGATGCACGGAAGGACAACTTCACAGGTTTCTGCTGGATCAAACCGAATTTTCGACGGGTCAGGCACAACATCATTCTCACTCGACACATTCGGAGGACCACACAGTCCCTCCAAGCACCTCAACGCAGCAGCTTCCATGGCTACTTTCCCTGAATTACCCGATAATGGCGGCGCCTTTGACATCAGCTCTGGAAAAATATTCCATGTCTCTGAATGATATTGAAAAGCTATAGAGGTTGGGGGGGGGGAGAATTTATATTGGAAGCAACTCACCATATAAAAGAGTATAATCAACTAGCTCAGACTTTGCTAGGGCTTCAATAACCCAACTCCAGGCAGCTGTAGAGTTAGACATCTCTCGGTCCATGTTATAAATGCTTTATCATTTCGGAAACTCCGGCGAATAAAAAACAGCTTCAGATTCGGCTTGGGAAACTACTGGGGTCTGTTTAAAATTTTGAATAATACAGAATTCAGTTCCACAAGCCAGAAATTGTTACAAATATACTAAATTTGCAACCATCTCAAGCAATTTAAGTAATTTTGGTAGCATCACAGAAAAATGCTGAAACCCTAGCCTCAAACAAACAGTTTAATTACACAAAAATCACAAGTGGGTTATTTACAAAACACATGGACATGAAGAACATGAATAAAATCATACATAAAAACTGAAAGTTTGTATTTTAATTCGTTCAATAAACAACACCAAAAAAAATCACATAATTAGATAAGTAGATAACTTTTATTAAAATTAAGGCTTCAGAATTTCCATACAAAAATGGTATTACTTTAATAACATTATGAATTTAACGGAAGAAGTAGAACATAGTAAGTAATTAAAAAGCAAATTTGCTCAAGAATTTCGGGCCATTCAATATCAGCAAAGGGGTATCGCCGAAAAACTAAACCCTAAATGCACAATCAATTACAGGCGAAATGAAGCAACTAGCAGAACATCAATGATATACCCGACCTTTAATTTCAAAAACAACTTAATTATATAATTAGGAAAATTTCATGAACATGTTTAATCAAAATTACATTGCAGAGTAAGAGTTTTTTCATTGTTCACCTGATTGTAGAAATGGAGAAATGAAGATGATAAGAGAAAAAGAGTTGAATTTCTCTTTCCCTTTTCACAATTCACAAACTTTGAGTTTCTTACTCAGTGTTGTATTTGCACATACTTGAAATCACCATTTTCAATTCCTTGCTTATCCTTCGACCCTCTCTAAGCAATACTACGGCCCTGTTCTTTTGGACTTATTTTCAGCAAAAATAAGTAAAAATAAGTTCGGTTCAAAGAAAATAAGTTCGGTTCAAGAAAAATAAGTAAAAATAAGTTCGGTTCAAAGAAAATAAGTAAAAATAAGTTCGGTTCAAAGAAAATAAGTTCGGTTCGGTACAAAAATAAGTTCGGTTCGAAGAAAATAAGTTCAGTTCGGCCAAAAATAAGTTCGGTTAAATAAAAATAAGTTTAGTCTTATCTAATGTTGTAATTATTATTTTTGTTTTCAATATTACTATTACTATTGTTATTATTATTATTAATATTATAATTATAATAACGATGAATTTGTATTTTTTATTTTTTTATTTTTTATTTTTTATTTAGTATTTATTATTTATTAATTATTATTATTATTATTTTTATTATTATTTATTATTTATTATTTATTATTTATTATTTATTATTTATTATTTATTATTTATTATTTATTATTTATTATTTATTATTTATTATTTATTATTTATTATTTATTATTTATTATTTATTATTAATTATTTATTATTATTATTATTATTATTATTTAATATTATTTATTATTTATTATTTATTATTATTATTATTATTATTATTATTATTATTCTAATTATTTATTATTATTATTTATTATTATTTATTATTATTATTATTATTATTATTATTATAATTATTATTTTATTATTTTATTATTTTATAATTTATTATTTATCATTTATTATTATTATTATTTATTATTTATTATTTATTATTTATTATTTATTATTATTATTATTATTATTTATTATTTATTATTTATTATTTATTATTATTTATTATTTATTTATTTATTTATTATTATTATTATTATTATTATTATTATTATTATTATTATTATTTATTATTATTTATTATTTATTATTTATTTATTTATTATTATTATTATTATTATTATTATTATTATTATAATTATTATTTTATTATTTTAGTATTTTATTATTTATTATTTATCATTTATTATTATTATTTATTATTTATTATTTATTATTTATTATTATTATTTATTATTATTATTTATTATTATTATTTATTATTTATTATTTAATATTAATTATTAATAATTAAATATTAATTATTTATTATTTATTATTTATTATTTATTATTTATTATTTATTATTTATTATTTATTATTATTTATTATTTATTATTTATTATTTATTATTTATTATTTATTATTTATTATTTATTATTTATTATTTATTATTTATTATTTATTATTTATTATTTATTATTTATTATTTATTATTTATTATTTATTATTTATTATTTATTATTTATTATTTATTATTTATTATTTATTATTTATTATTGTTATTATTGATTATTTATTATTGATTATTTATTATTTATTATTTATTATTTATTATTTATAATTATTTATTTATTATTAATTTATTATTTATAATTTATTATTATTTATTATTTATTATTATTTATTATTATTTATTATTTATTATATATTATTATTATTTATTATTTATTATTATTATTATTTTTTATTATTATTATTATTTTTTATTTATTATTTTTTATTATTTTTTTTTATTATTATTATTCATTATTATTATTTTTTATTTATTATTTATTGTTATTAATATTCTTTTTACTGATTTATTATTTTTTATTATGAATATTATTTTTTATATTTATTATTTATTATTTATTATTATTATTTTTTACTATGAATATTATTTTTTATTATTATTACTATTATTATTATTATTTATTATTATTTATTATTATTAAGATTATTTTTTTATTTATTATTTATTATTTATTATTATTATTTATTATTATTTATTATTTGTTATTTATTATTATTATTATTATTTATTATTATTTATTATTTTATTATTATTTATTATATATTATTTATTATTATAAAATAATAAAATAATAATAATAAGTATTGATAATATTATGTTAATATTTATTGATTATTATAATAATAAGTATTGATAATATTATGTTAATACGCTTTAGTTCAAGAAAAATAAGTTCGGTTCAAAGAAAAATAAGTTCGGTTCAACCAAAATAAGTTCATTCAAAGAAAATAAGTTCGGTTCACCAAAATAAGTTCGGTTCGAAAAAAATAAGTAAAAATAAGTTCGGTTCAAAGAAATAAGTAAAAATAAGTTCGGTTCAGAAAAAAATAAGTTCGGTTCAAGAAAAATAAAATAAGTTCGGTTCGGTTTCACTAAAAATAAGTTCAAAAGAACAGGGCCTACATCCGTTTCTAAATAATCTAGACACTTTGCTTTCTTCATTAGAACCAAGACAAAAGTGAAAAAGTAGGGGAGAGATGAGAGGAATTATGAAAAATGGGGAGTAAGAACTAAGAAGTATAAAAAGTAAATAAAAAAAATAAAGGACAGAGAAAAAATGAGGTAGGCAGGGGGTTTTAAGTGGGTTAATTTATTTGGTAAATAACCACATGGGAGACAGAGATGGTAAATAATGATTAGGCATTTTATCTTATATAGATAAAGTAACAATGTAACCATTAAAAAGGAACGACGTGAAAAAGAAAGTGTGTAGATTAAAAAGGAACGGACATAGTACATCTTAGGCTCTATTCTTTTGGACTGAATAAATAGAAATTCGGTTCGGATCGACGACGATTCGCGCCGATCGGATCGGTTCATATCAAATCGGTTCGGTTCGGTTCGGTCCGGATCGATCGGTTCGGTTCGATCGGTTCGTACTACAACTTATTGATTATTATTATTATTATTATTATTATTATTATTATTATTATTATTATTATTATTATTATTATTATTATTATTATTATTATTATTATTATTATCATTATTATTATTATTATTATTATTATTATTATTATTAATATTATTATTATTACTATTATTATTATTACTACTAGCCTTATATGCACGCTATGCGTGCGGAATCGTTATGAAGTATCATATAATATGACAAATTTATAAGTGCATATATATCAATGTAAAAACAAAAAAAAGTAAATCTAACGTTAAATGTATACATAATAAAGTCCAATATGAAGCTTAATTTGATCATAAAGTCATGTAAAGTAAAATATGATATTATATATATATACTTCTATTTAGCAAACATCTTAATAACACCAAAGTACACAAAATAAATATATAAAATAGGTTTTTTTTGTAGCAGAGGAGTCATAACTAAGCCCAAACCAAACTAAAAGAATAGCCTACTTAAGGTCCTCTATACACCATTAGGCATTTGGTAAGTTAAGTATTTTTTTTTGTGATGCAATTTAAGGTACTGATATCATTTTCTTTATATACACAATTTAATAAATAAGGTATCATAATAAACATTATTTTATTTTTCCCAAACACATTGATCACTGAGAATGAGGGAGTGGAAGGGTGGTAAGCCCTTTCATCTTCCACCCACATGTTGTGGGTTCGATTCTCATCAGGGAGGTTTGAGGTAGGTTGTATTTAGGTGCCCTGTGAGAGGGCGTTAATGTAATTTATCTTACGAATTTTTTTTAAAAACACATTGATCATTTGATATCTCTCTCTAAACGCTAAATCATATACCTCTCTGGCTCTCTCGCTTTGAACCTCGCCTCTACATCCTCCTGTCGAAATCCACCAGCACCCCCTTTCATCAAACCCCTTTTTTGCTTCTTGTGGCATCCTTCTCTCTCATAGTCTTGCCGGCGAATTCGAAACCAAATCAGAGTATTTTTTTGTGAAGGATGCTGATTGTTTGTGGATTTAGTTTATGGGTCATAAACTCTATCAATAAAGACATGTCACATTTTAATATTACATGAATAATGGGAGCAAGAAACACACTACTTACAGAGTTGCTAGGTATACTTATGTTGATGATAATCTTGTGAGTGCAGTTGAGGTTGCCATTGTTATTAGAACCATCTCTAGAAATCTTGTCACATTTTTCGAGTTCGGTTTTGAAAGAATTTGAAGTGCCTCTCCATATCCAATTCCACCATAATAATGTAGCGGATTTAGCAAAAGCATTGCTGCTAAATCATTGCTAACGTCATCATCCCACCAATTCTTTGCATTATTCCACCATACTCTAATATAGGCCAAAACTTAATCATCAAACATTAACTTCTTTTTCCGCCCAAATAAATTTCAGTTACTCATGCCATTTCCAACCAAAACAGAATATTAGTAAGAGAAAAATACAGATTGACGAAATGTAGAAACAAAATTTGTAACGGACGAAACCGAACTCCTGAAATTGCTGTGTTGAAAGTATAATGTACATAAATTCAGTTTGTTGTTCTTCAAATTTCTGAGAAAAATTCAACAAACAAATGAAGAAATTTGTGGCATTTTTCATCCTTCTTTTTTCTCTCTCCTCTGAGACATTTTCCACTTCACTATGTAGTTTGAGCATTTGAACTGTTGAAGTGAGAGAATGGGGAACAGGGAAAAAATGAATAGAGATAATATAAGGAATTTAAAGATAATTGAGCCCAACGATCCGCAAGCAATGACAACAGGTTCGTCGAATCCACATTCTCAACATCATAACAATAAATTTCAGTACAATAGTGAAAAATGACTCAATTAACACTTAACAGCAAATAAAGGTGCTACTCGTAAAGATTCCTTAGTCACCACTCACCACAAATCAACACATGCAGCAAAAGGAAGCTTATGAAATGTGATCATCTTCACAACAATATTACAAAAAAACAAAGGAAGATTGGTACTTACTTTTTCTATCATCCATCTCGCATGATTCCAATCTTTGCCAACTTCAATGATCAGATATGCGAAAATTGGCGAGAATTTCTGCATAAAAAAAGTAATAATCATTAAGGCTCTGAATAAAAAGAAAGATCAAAAGTACAGCGAACTATAAATTGCGAAGAATTCGATGATGATACTGAAGAATTGTATTTGTAGAAGAATTAAAGTGCAGAAAAACTTACCAGATGAGACATTTTTCACTTCACTCTGTGTAGTTTGAGCATTTGAGCTCTTAAAGTGAGAGAATGGGGAGCAGGGAGAATATGAAGCAAGAATATGAAGCAAAATTATCGTGCAGTTGTAGTTTGTGAGGAATCAGTAACTGCTCCACAGTTTAGGCCTTAGGGATACGTTTCCCTCTTTTTTTTGTGCTTATTTTGCTTTTTTTTCAAATTTACTGGCTGGTTGGTTTTGTAATATTTGTTGATGGTTGGGGCTAATTTGGTCATTAAGGGTGGACACCAAATCCTCAGGTGTTCACATATAGAATAGAGAGTATTATTATTATTATTATTATTATTATTATTATTATTATTATTATTATTATTATTATTATTATTATTATTATTATTATTATTATTATTATTATTATTATTATTATATTCTTCTTATTATTATTATTGTTATTGTTATTATTATTATTGTTATTATTATTATTATTATTATTATTATTATTACTATTATTATTATTACTATTATTATTTTTATTATATTCTTATTATTATTATTATCATTATTATTATTATTTTTATTATTATTGTCAAATATAGTTTTGTATTTTTTTAAAATATATGTCAAATATAGTTTTGTAAATATAGTAGTAGTCAAATGTATGTAAATATAGTTTTGTAAATATAGTAGAAGTCAAATGTATGTAAATATAGTTTTGTATTTTGTAAATTAGGCAAGTCAATATTCTGTTGCTTAGAATTAGGAGTCATGCATGCTATTGTTACTATTCTACAGTATTAAGCGTGAAACATGCTATTGGTTTTGTATATATTGACTTGCGAATAGCAATCTTGGAGGAAAATATTATATTAATAATATTATTACTTCATATCATTATTATTCTACTTGTTATTATTAATATTACTCAATTCATAAGAATATTATTATTATGCATATTAATTAGTATTAGTATTAATATTATTATTATTATTATCATTATCATTAATAGTATTAATTATTATCATTATCAATGATGATAAAAATATTACTCTACTTGTAATTATTAATAATACTCAATTCGGATCGAATCGGTTCGGTCAATTCGTGACAGTTCGGCCGCCCGGTTCGGTTCGCGACTTATTCATTTCAGTTCAGTTCCGTTCAGACTTATTCATTTCAGTTTAGTTCAGTTTAGTTCAGACTTATTCAGTCCAAAAGAACAGAGCCTTAGAATCTTAAAAAATACAAGGGTACTCCATAGCATTATAATATTTAAGTTGTACAATAAAAGCATTTTATAAGAATGCGCAGTACATCCTATATAAATGTTTAAAAATATAACAATTATAAAAAATTTCAATTTGGACCTACTTAACTAAATACCCATTTGACTCCGGTTCCAAAATATCAAAAACAATAGAAATTTATTGACACTAAATAATTTTTATTTTTAATTTAACCTCTAATTATACTTTATATGTACAATCATCATTTTAAAAAAAAACACTTTAATTTCAAACAACATTATAATAAAAATCATAAATAATTTGAAAATTAATCTCTCAATAATTTACCCTTTTTTTATTCATATAGTATCTCATAAACACAATTAAGAAAGTGTGAACATTTAATGATTACACGTGAACACTAAAATAAGGGCAAAAAATGTGTGAGAAAATTAAAGGAAAAAGAAGACATAAGAGAAAATTAAAAAAAACATGAAAAATGTAATTGCTTCGTGTTAATACAAGTGTTCGTAAAATGAAGATGATCAAAATAAGGATTCATATGGTCAACAAAGATTTATTATTATATACCCATACAAGTGCTTCGTGTTAATTGTTGTCTGAAGAATTTTATAACTGCTGTGATTTTTCGAGTTTTGAGTTTGCAGTACAACAATGGTGTTTTATTGGATTTTGTAGTTGCAAACTTGCAGCAAATGCTTGAAATTTTTTGAAGTTTTGGCAAATGAAGTTGTTTCTCTGTCCTTTTTTGGATTTATGATGAACGAAGACAATGTAATCGATCAGCTGTTGATGTTCCCACAGCTTCCAACGACTACATTTTCATTTTTTATATATTTTTTTAAAAGTGTAAATTCTCTTGGTGGGTTAACGTTGAGTTAACATCTCAACCACAGGTCTCAAACAGTGAAAAAAAAGTTAACAAGTCCCAACTGGTGAAAAAGGTGATAGTTATGGCTCATTTGTTTGCTTAACTCAAGAAATAATGGCCTTGCATAACCTTGTCTCGATTATCCATGGAATTAAACCTAACAATGAATATTCCCTTCTTGATAACAACTTTATCAATACTGAAATTCTTCCATGACTTGTATAGGGGGATTAGATCCAACAACATAACAAATCACAACAGAATTCCAAAAATCAATCTCATCCTGAAATTTTAATCTCATTTTCATGATTTTCATTATGTTCCATTATATCCACATCAACTAAAGGGTGTAAAATAGGTACAGGAGAAATCGATACCTCTGTTCGATCATTCCTCTGAGTCTTATGAAGAGAATCAAGCCACGCATTGAATGTGTGCCTAATCTCTGATTGCTGCTTCAAACTTCGGATTGATGATTTTGGTGTCAAAATTTCTCCCTCACCAAAGCCAAAATCTAACGCTTCTATTCCCATTACTTCATCAATCGATCGAGTTTTTAAAGCCTGAGAGTCCGATGATGGATCCCTAGGTTTCACCACCATCTTCCCTGAACCTCTAGATTTTCTTGCCATGGCAATGGTGCACGTTAGCAACGTGCACCGAGAGAAACTTGGAGAGAGAAAAAAGTTTGTTAGGTTGCTTTCTTTTGCTTATTTCCTTTTCGTTTCCTTGTTGCCTGTAATCCCTATTTTTGTTTAAATAATAAACAATTGAAATGTTTCCAAAAACCCTAGCCGCTAACCCCTCCGCTCTTCTGTTCATAGAATACCTCTAAAGGGGCTGCCATGTATGTTTTTGTCCATGGTGAGCCCCTCTTTCTCTCCTTTTTGCAGTTTCTAGTTTATTTTCTTACTTTTTTTTGTTTTTTCGCAGTTTTCAATAAGTTCCATCTATGTGATGGCTTTAGTTTCCTTTATTGGTTTTGTAGTCACCCTCTTCACGGTCTGTGTATTAGTTTGGTTTCTTTGTGTGTTAGCGGGGTTTGGACCCTGGCTCCAGTTGAAGGTTGTGGGATTGCAACTGCGGTTAGTACTTCGCGTATAATCGATTAAATTAACTATAGTTCTACATTAAAACTACATCAGATCGTTAGACCCCTTCGTAGAATGCTGCATCATACAACGATGTGAAAGAGGGTATTTAGAAGGGTTATTTCTGCTCAACAATTGTGGTTTTGCCATATTAGAATTAAATTCATCCAATTTGATTTGTATTTTTTAGTTCCCGACTTCTATTGTAGATGTCGTACGACTTCATATTAATGAATGAATTTTCACTTCGAAAAAAATATATTCCTACTTTTTTTTTTTGCTAAGTAAGATGAATTATGTATATATGAACATCAACAAATACAACCTACCACCCCAACAAAGGGGGCAAAACACCACTCTTCTAACAGAAGAGGACACAACTAATTACAGACCAAAAACAGCAAAACTGCTCTTATAACTGTACAAACCAAGTTCTATCTTTTTGTGCAATTTTCATAGGTAACACAGTATACACTCTCTCCTTAACAATATGTTGAACAAGCGCTACAGTACGCTTAATTGTAGGAACAAAATGTTCCCAGTAAACCTGATTCCTACTCGTCCAGATAAAATAAATCAAACCAAGTATGCTTGCATTACAAACAGCTCTTCTAAATTTGGAATATTTGCTTCTTCCAATCCATTGCATCAATCTCGTCAAATCTGTAGTTACAGCAGTAATATCCAGCCACTGTTTGATTACTTTCACACACTCCTTGCTGTAATAACAAGCAAAAAACAAATGCTCATGATCTTCATTGCTCCTACCACACAGTAAGCACTCAGCACTAGTACTTACACCAATTCTGGCAAGTTTCTCTGTAGTTTGGAGCTTCTTTTGCACAGCAAGCCATGCAACAAAACGATGCTTAGGTGTGCTAAGTCTATTCCAAATCATCTTATCCCAGCCAACACAAACTTGCTCACCAATAATCTTCTCATATACTACTTTCACAGAATAAGAAGTCATGCTGTAAAACTCATCTTTAGAAAACAAGAGCTTCAAATTTTCTTTGACATTGCATATTTGCCTCCAGTACTAACTAGCTCCCTTCTGTGGTATATAATACCACCAATCCATATCTTTCAAATACACTGAATGAATCCACTTTACCCAAACATTGTCCTGCTTAGTGGCAACCGCCCACACATACTTCCCCATGTTAGCAGAATTCCAATGCATCACATTTCTCACACCCAAACCACCAAACTTCTTATCACAACAAACATTGTCCCAATTAACATAACCAGGTTTATTACTGTAAGCATCACCACTCCATAAAAAGGCTCTACACATTTTCTCAATGCTATGAAGCACACTCTTAGGCAACACATAAACTTGTGCCCAATAAGCATGGATACTTAGAAGTACATCATTTATCAACACAGTTCTAGCAGAATAGGATAGATTCCTAGAACTCCAAAGCTTAATTCTAGTAGCCATTTTGTCAATCAATTCATCACATTGAGCCACATTTATTTTCTTTGAGCATATTGGTACTCTTAAGTACCTAAATGGCATACTGCTTCTAGCCAAACCAGAAACATCCACAACCCTCTGAATATCATGATTACTCATACCACAACAATATAATGCAGATTTATGGATATTTGCTTTTAAACCAGAGGAATCAGAGAAAAGTTTAAATGCTTGAAGTAAAAGGTAAATTGAAGGAAATTCACCTTTACAATAAATAATCAGATCATCTGCAAAGCATAAGTGAGTAAGCTTTGCCTATCTGCATCTAGGATGAAAATGGAACTGATCCATATTGCTCACCATCTTGAGAACTCTAGACAAGTATTCCATACAGATCACAAAGAGGAGAGGAGACATGGGGTCCCCCTGCCTCAAGCCCCTAGAAGAGCAAAAATAACCATGCATTTCCCCATTTACCATTAGTGAAAATTTAGGAGTAGTGACACACTCCATAATCATTTCCACAAACTCCATTGGAAAACCAAGGTGAGTCATCATCTCCTTTAAAAAACTCCACCTATCAGATCATATGCTTTCTGAAGATATAACTTGATTAAGCAACCAGGCGTCACATTCTTCCTATTGTACAAGTGCACAACATCTTGGATCACCATTATATTGTGGACAATGTACCTTCCATGCACAAAACCACCTTGATTTTCAGCAATGATATCCGGTAAAACCTTCCTTAATCTCCCACAAATCACCTTAGTGATACATTTGTAAAGAGTATTGCAACAGGAAATTGGTCTAAAATCAGTGACATTATTTGGACATTTGCTCTTAGGCACCAGAGTAATAACAGTAGCATTCAACTCCTTAAGAAGCTTCCCCGCTCCTAAAAAAATCCATAACAAGAGCGAACATCATCACTAATGATTTCCCGGGCATCTCTAAAGAAATGTGTCCCAAAACCATCCGGGCCGGTGCCTTGTCCCCGGGGATAGAAAAAGGGATTGCTTAATTTCATCAACAAGGTATAAGGTGCTTTGTGAGCAATGCTCTATGTTCATCAGTAAGCATAGGACCACTCTGAACAATATGAGGAACAACACTTCTTCTATCATGCTGAACATTATTCAAAAGATGTTGGTAGTATGATAAGAAAGCTTCCTTCACAGCTGCAGGCTCATCTTTCCATACTCCACCAGAGTCTTTTATACCATAAACATGATTTTGAACTCTCCTAGCCTTTATACTTTGGTGAAATAAAGTTGTATTATCATCACCATCTCTACACCAACTCACCTTTGATTTCGTTTCGAAACTCAATGTATGCTCTATGCTTCAACTTATATTCCTTCACAGCTTGTAACTCATCATCAGCTAAATGTGACTGACCTGGATTCTGATGCATAATAACCTGAGCATTCACCATGTTTTGATATGCCTTAATGTCAGCAGCCTGAACATCATTGAACCCCTTCCTATTAAGCTCCTTCAAATCTTTCTTTATGAATTTCAACTTCTGGACCAGAACAAACATTTTAGTCCCTTCTATTGCTGTATTCCAACATCTACTAACCAAGTTGTTGAAATCCTCAGAAAGCCTCCACATAGTAAAATACTTGAAAGGTTTCTTGCCATCTGTCACTCTAGGATACACAGTTAACAAAGCTGGTGAGTGGTCAAACTCACCCTCTTCCATAAACCTCCCTTCAGCAGAATCATAAGCATCAACCCAAGCATGATTAGCTAGAATTCTATCTAGCTTAGAATAAACTCTAGCATTGCCAGCTTGTTTATTATTCCACGTGTAAAAATTACCAGAGCATTTGATATCATCTAACTCACAATCAATCATACATCTATTAATATCCTCCATTTCACTATTTCTCATAGCAGCACCAATCCTCTCATCAGCATTTCTGATACAGTTAAAATCACCAAACATAACCCAAGGCATCTGAGTATGAATTTGCCTAATCTCCTCCCACAAACAAGCTCTTTTTGCACTTTCATTGTACGCATAAATGAAAGTGCAGAAAAAACTAGGAACACCATTGACTGGCTGAATATAACAATGAATCAGCTGATCAGTGCCTTTAACAATTGTTACATTGAAAACACCAGATTTCCATGCAACTAGCACCCTTCCATTTGAATGAAAACTCAAATTGGAAGTAAAACACCACCCTCGAAACATATATTGATAAAGTCTGCCCAGATTTGCAGCCTTTACCTTAGTCTCCAGGAGCCCCACTAAGCCAATAGAATTTTTCTGAATAAAACCCAGAACATCCTTTTGCTTAATTATTTTGGCTATTGAGGCCCCTGACATTCCAACACAAGATTTTATCCATCAGGCTTGGAAGGGTCCCCCCTTCCCAGCTCACTGCCAATACATTCTTCTCCAGGAATCTTCTCACCAACACTAGTAGCCTCCCCTGTGTCTAAAGCTTGAAAATTATTAGTGACAACAGTAGGCTTCACCACAGAGCTTCTCACCCTGATTGGCTTCAAAGCTTTCTGAAATCCATCAGGCTCAACTTCTTTATTCACAATTGCTGGCTGCTCAACAGCTGGTTTAGAGGTGTTCACAACCCAAACTGCTTTCTTCTTAATTCTACACTCAGCAGCATCATGACCTATAGCCTTACAGGAATTACAAGAAATAGGCCTCCATTCATATTGAACTTCTACATCAGTTCTAACACCATGTTCATTCACAAAATGAATGGACTCAGGAAAATGTTGATTCAATTTTACTTCAATCAACACTCAAGCAAACTGGACCCTATCTATCTTCTTAGTAGCTTCATCCTTCTGAATAGGCTTACCAATCTGCTCAACAATCTTATACAAAGACTTTTCCCCCCAATATTTAATCCCTAACTTCAATTTAACCCAAATTGGCAAGGATTGAACAACATCATCCTCAAAAACCATATCAGGTTCCCAAATCTTCACCACAATTGGATTGTTATCAAAGAAATAGTGACCATAAATCATTTTATCTCTACATTCCATAGTTGTGAATCACACAATATAGACACCTTTCCTAATTAGAGCAACCTTATCCACTTTAAAATTTCGCCAAACTCGATTGACAAAACCTTCCATAACAGGCAGCGGTGGATTCGCTCCAACAACATAGCATACAATTGAAGAATTCCAGAAATCAATTTCATCTTGTATGTCATTCATATCAATTTTAACCTCAGAACAATTAACTTGTACAGAATTTTGTGGTTCAATCATATCATCAGCAACTTCATCAAATTGTTGTAGAATTGGAATAGAAGCATTACCTTCCCCATTGATTCCTCTGTGTTGAGATTTCGATCCAGCATGAATCGATTCCAACCACTCACTAAAAGAATTTCGAATCTCCGATCGTTGTTGCACTGCTTGAATTGAAGCTTTCGGCGTCAAAATATCACCAGCACCCGGTCCAAAACCAAAATCTATCGCCTCTACCCCCATGAATTCATCAATTGATTTCGTTTTCAGCGCTTGAGAATCCGACATTGGACCTCTAGGCTTTTCAACTTTCCTTCCACCTCCAGTTTTTCTGGCCATGGCGACGGAACACGTTAGCAACGTGCGCCGAGAGAAAAAAAGGAGGGAAAGAAAGAGGGAAAACTATGACCACACATAGGAGATCTTAATATATTCCTACTTGCCAAAAAAATACATAATATTCACATTACAGACAAACTTTACATAATAAGTTATTCACAAATTTTTTTATTCCACCAAAAGTCACGATAGTTACGTACTGATTAGTACATTAATTATTCTTATTTATAAAAATTATCTCAGTTTTAAAAAAATGAGGCTATTACAAATAGGTTCAAGGGAAATGAGGTTGTGTGTTGATTGGAGTGATGATTACATGACCTCTTATATAGATCACAAAGTTTTTTTGACATTTAGTTATGCCTAAAATCACGTTATTGATTAGGCAATTATGTGAATAAATCATATCTTAATAAATGTTGATTCCTTTATTTTGAATAAGTGTCGACCATTATATAAAAAAAGAGAATTGATAATTAAATTATGACAATTCATGGCAAATCATGATTTCTTTCCAGAAATATATTCAATTATGTATCTTATATACCTAATTTAATATGCGTGATTTATTGGGAATTAAATAGAAAACATGCACAATCTTGATGTGCATCTACATGTGGTTGTTGTATAATGAATTAACGACACATAAAATTGGTTTATATAGCTAGCTTGATAGATGTGCAAAGTTGTTTTGAAGATGCCATTTGGTATAATTTTTATTAATATATATACGAATGATTTTGGCGCTGTGTGGTGATCACTAAGACAACTAACTCAAACAACGGTTTCGCACTAAACAAAAAAAGATAAGAAAAAATTATGCCTACCATATTCTACTTAGACAATATATTGGGAAATATATAGGAGTAAGTATCAAAAGTATGTGAAGTTGATATTACAAATCTCAAATTGACTTTCTAAAACCGACCCTATCAATGTTTCAATGATGGTCCAAGAACACACTCATTCTTCAGCCAACTGAAAAGGATGTAGCTAGCGCAGCTTGGTAGCGCCTTTGTTTTGGGTAAAGAATGACACGGGTTCCAATTCTGTCATATGCTTTATTTTCTATTCCAGGATCAGTCGACTGGTAGCTATCACATGTAGTTGTAGGAAGCATTTGTTGACATTTGTTGAAAAAATCACCGTAGAAAAAAAGGAAGTTGTCACTTCATCATGCTCAATAACTCGCTTGCCCGAATCGAAATCAAGTCCCGAAAACAACGGAGAATGGGAATCGCGGTTTTCTCAGGTGACTGATTCTACCATAATTTACTCTTACCAAGCTAAAGCTTGCATAGGTTATTGGAAGAAGGGCGGGTTTGGGACCCGCACTTCAACTATCATAGCTGCCTGCAAAAAGGAAATCCAACAAAGACCTCTAGCCCAACTAAACATGAGGGCTGCGCTCGTTGCAGGACTTAACCCAACACCTTACGGCTATCTAACCGCCTGTATTGATGCAATAACGGGTGCGCTACGACACCCACGATTACTAATAGTAAGTCGTCGGCATATTACGCGGGTTCGAGCCCTGTCAGTCCCGACCTAGGCGTTGCAAAAAGATTCTAAAAGCAACATCTAAAAATAGTTGAACTCGAAATTCAAAAGACGGAACTTAAGTATCTCACGCGAAACCAATGAGATAGTTGGGTGATAGCGAGCATTACTTATGCACAGAGTACCAATGTACTATATATATTAAATGTCAATTTATACTACGAAAGTTAGAAAATTGGTTGGTTTGTGTTGTTAACACAATATTTATTGTCAATTCTTATTGCCTGTGAAAATATAAATATTGTTACCTAATTATTAATATACCTAAAACGAATTCATATGTCATATATTTAGAAACTGATGGAGTATTAAATAACGTGCGCGAACGTTAGCAGTCTTCATCATCAAATGACTGAGAAGTGTTGTAGCTAAGTTCTCTTCTTCTCATTTATCCACACACAATCAACATAGAATAATATTATTGAGCTGATCGAGTATGTTAAGTTCATATTAACATAGTTAATTATTTTAATTAATTTTTTTCTCTAAACATATTTATTCACTACTCCCTTCAAAATGCTACCCAAGCCTTTTTCAGATATAGGAAATTATTAAAGATATCAGGGTAGAGTAATGATTACTATCTATACAAATATATTAAAAGCTTCTAATACACATGTTTATAATCTCATTAAAAAATATTAACAACGTGTAGTTACTAGAATTCGAACACATGACCTTTGAAAAAAAATGTGAGAGTTTAACCACTAATCTATTACAATTTCAATGCTTAATGTTTCAAAGTAAAATATAATAAAGTCTTATAATTTTATGTAATTATAAAGGACATAGACAAGCTTTTTGATCTGCAATACTTTTATTAAGTAATAACATTCTCTTACCCCAATTCCATTGAAATTGTTATTTTTTATCCCAAATTCCTTGTAAGTTTTTTTTTTTAAAAAAAAAAAACTTATCATGACATAATGTCCATTTTCCAATTTTGCACTAGACAAAATATTACGAAAAGCTAATAAAGTAAATTATGAAATTTATGAATAATAATATATTTGATAATTGTAACTAACCCGGGGCATCGCCCGGGCCAAAATACTAGTTATACTTTAAAAGTGGTGAAAATTGTTCTTTACTGAGGGCCTGTTCTCCCCAGCTTATTTTCAGCTCGGTTGCACCGGCCGCTCGCTTGATAGCTAAATTATTATCATTACTATTAGTTATAATTTAATTCGGTTCGCTCGCTCGCTTGCAATCGGTTCTGTTACCGCGGTTGATTCGGTTGTTTTATGCCAAAGAGAACAGGCCCTAACAATAGTAACCAATGAAGCACGGGTACGCCTTCTTTGGACCGAATCCCGTACCGGGGACGGGGACAAGTCGGGGACGCCCCAAAAACGTCCCCAAAACGAACCCGGGCCAGTGGGGACACCGGGCTTATACGGGTACGCCTTGGGTGTAGAGTGAAGACGTCTTGTGGACGGGTTTAGAGGCTACGAGACGTCCCCAAGCATTTTATCTAGAGCTGATCAAACCGCGGGCCGGGCCGGGTTCGGGCCGGGCCAAGCTCATTAAAAAATGTCCGTCACATTGGACCGGGCCAGACAGTGGGTTGGTTTGGACTGCCCAAAGCCCGTCCCATTAGGGCCAAGCGGCCCAATTCGGGCCAAGCGGCCCAATTCGGGCCAAGCGGGTCTGTCTTTTTTTCCCTTTTCATTTGTTTGTTAACCATTTAACTCGAAAATCCAATACTAAATTTGAAGATAAGTTTCATTGGAGAATATAGAATGAAGATATCAAGAGGGGAAAGCAATGGAGTAGAGAAAAAACGTAACAATGGCTACTGTGAGGACTTGAGGATAAGTTTATATTCCTCTCTCCTCACTTAGTGGCGGATCCAGGAATTTGAGAATGGTGGGTCACTAGTCACTACCAACCACTGACCATGTAATTGTCCAATCCAAGAATTTACAAAAAAAACTACTTCAAATAAAATCATTTCATGACTAATAATAGTTCATACTACAATAAAATAGTACCTCAAAATTGTTACAATTGTTCTCAACGAGTTTTCATGTTTTGATACCGAATTACAATATCATCCATGCTAACCTTAAACACAAATCTCTTTCTAGATAAGTAATCAAGCAATCATTTAACATTTGATCTCCCATGCTATTACGCAATTTATCTTTCACTTGTGTCATGGCAGAAAATCAGTATCAAAACATGAAAACTCGTTGAGAACAATTAACAATTTTTAACAACAATAAATTAACAACAATAAGTCAATAATATAACAACAATAATATAAGTTATACCAGCAAATTTACAAGTGTATAGTATACCAACAAACTTACTCTCTCGGAATCACATATAATTTAATATTAAACGGCAAAATTTTGTAATTTGGTGTGATTACACATGTTGTATACAAGCTTTTGTGTAATAATAAAACCGTAAAATGATGCTCACCTACTCTACCCATTGCTATATGTTTGGTTCCAAGGCAGCAAAGCAATTAACAACAATAATATACATTAACAACAATAAATTTAGGCATTTAGCCACTGTAAATCAGGCATCACCAGCAACTAAGCAAGCAAGCGGCAGAGAGCTGGAAGAAAAGCACCGAGCACCGAACACCAAGGCCCGGAGCACCAAACACCGAGGCGGCAGTTGACAGAGCTCCAAACACCAAGGCGGCAGTCGGCAGAGCTCCAAACACCAAGGCAAGTTTCACGACTCACGATAGAATCCCCCACTGTTCTCACTAATTGCAAATTTGCAATGCAGTGATGCACGTTTCACTTTTCCATTTCTTTGTTGCTTTTTGTTTTTTAATTCCCTTTATTCATTATTCATTATTCATTATTCATTATTCATTATTCATTTGGTCATTCCCTAGGTGAGATGCAAGCTGGCACATTTGGTACTACATTCTTTTAATTAATTTTTTTCTCATTTATCCCTTCAAAATGCTACCCAGGCCCTTTTCCAGATATAGGAAATTATTAAAGATATCAGGGTAGAGTAATGATTATTTTTTTTTTTTTTTTTTGAGGGGAGAGTAATGATTATTATTGTACTTTAAAAGTGGTGAAAGTTGTTCTTTACTAATTATAGTAACCCTCAAGTCCTCTATATAAAAGCAAGTAACTCCCATGTACGTTCAAACTTACAATCAGCACGAGTATTCTGTATTCCTCTGTTGAAAGCCTAAAATATTACAATGGCGTTCTCTTTGTTCTCTACTATCCTTTTCCTTGTCTCAATGTTAGCAGTCTCTGGCAGCCAGCATCAAGTGCAGCAGCAGTACCACGCAGACGCAAGCCATGGCGGCGGCCTAAAATCTCTTGAATTCACCGTTTACCTACACGAAACATTCAACAAGACAGGCTACTTCATAGTGAAAGGAGTAGCAGGGCCAAGTGCAATAACAAAAACATTTAACCCCTTTGGATCTCTATTTGTCTATTCTGACCCCGTTACAGAAACACCAGACCCATCCTCTAAGGTCCTAGGGTATGCAGAGGGCTCCGCGATCACCTCAAGCTTTGATGGAGAGCGCACCACTTGTGTTATCGGCTTCTCATTGAATTTTAAAGGGTACAAAGGTCAGATCTTGACTGTTGGAACAGGCTACACTACTCAGGTTTGTGAACTTCCTTTGATTGGTGGCACTGGTAGCTTCAGGTTTGTTCAAGGCTACTTGATCTCAACCCTTGTCGATCTTAGTGGTCCTGGTACATGTTACAAGATAGAGTTTCATCTATTTTGGCCTCCGTATGCGGCTGTATGATACGGAATTGACATAGAGCTTCACTTTATTTTGCTTCGTGTAGGAACTAGGAACTCTTTTCATTTTACCTTACTCTTAAAGTTGGGGTTTTACAAGTCAAGTTTTAGTGTTGTTTTTGGTTTTGTTGGATTATTTTGGTGTTTTGAGACTTTTAAAGGTTCCATGTTGTAATACTTAATTACTAGTTTTGAAGCCCGTGCGTTTTGAGCTTAACCAGGTTGTTGTTTATTTTATTTTTTTGCAAATTTTTTTGTTAACATTGTTGATTTTGTGTTGCTAATGAAATGAGATTTTTCAACACCATTGTATTTACATATTTTCTTTTGCTATTGCAACAATTACCACTTTGAGTGGTTTTATCTATTGGGACCATTCCACTTTTGATAAAAAAATAACAACTATACTTGACAATATTGTCTTTACTTTACGTTAATAAAATCATCATTAATTATTCAAATTGTCTTATAAAGTTGCATTTACTTTATTAATGATTTACTTATCCCCTACTCTATTTAATTAAAGGGGTACCTCTATACTAAACTACCCATTTTCTTCATTTCCTTAAAAACCATTCCCAAACCCATTGTTGTAGTAGAAAAGGAACGGATAAAGTATTTGTCATTATACTCTAATTTCTAGATTTGTTATTGCGATATATAAATTCTATATTTTTAAATATTCAACTGAATATTGTAGCTAAGTATTCTTGAAATGGTATCCCAATAATTGGTATGACTAACAATAGCTATCACAGTTGTAACATGAAGAATACCCGAATGATACCTTAAGAAAGTAGAGGGTAATAATTTAATAGATGTAGGACAGAAAGAATAGAGAAAAACATGAGTGTCAGCCTCAACTTCAACTTTTAATATAACACATAAACGCTAACGCATATACAATGGAAGATGGGAAAGCCAAAAAACTTGATCATAATGATGGTATCATGGATAAATTTAATTAAATATAAAACTAACCTCTACTAATAATAGAAAATACTATTCAAGAGAAAAAAAAACCTCTGCATCAATCATGACCATATCAAGAATTATCAAACTTTCCCCTTTTTTATGATCCATGACCCAAAAAGTCTAGAAATGTGAACCCTGTTTTTCCAATTAGTTTTAGTAGAATTAAGTTTATGGAGAAAAGAATAAGACCTGACGTATAGATATATGGAATAGACAAACATAAATAATTATGTATACGATAAATATTCTAGGAATAATATAATTAGTCAATTGCATAATACCTCTGCAATGTCGTTGACAAATTTTCATTTGGATCTTCATGTAATGCCACCATGGTATGCTATAGGTTCAAGATTACAGATGTGTATTTTTTATCTTTATATATTGTCACATATAATACGCTATTTTTATATGTATTTAAAATAAAGAATAAATAATACGTTATTGTTTCATCTAAATAAATAAATTTTCATAAGTTGTAAAACTATATTGTATAAATATTATAGGTGGAAAAGGAAGTTTTCTGCTCCAGATCAAAACTCAACAATATATTGATAAGTCTGAAGTTTGATCGGAAAACATAAATAGCTATACGATAGGTCATAATTATTTGAGGCACTCTAAGATAAGCATACTTCTTTGCGATAAACATCAACCCTTTTCTTTTATCTTAGCTTTTGCTGACTTTTCTAAGATAAAGTTATTAAATTAATATTCATTTATCCAAAACTCCTTATACATGTATACAACTTTATTTTTTTAATAAAAATAAAAAATTAAAATGATGACATGGCAATCCTACATGGCACACTGTATTTCATAAGTTGCAGAACTATATTGTAAATATATGTTATTTCGAAGCATATTTCGAGTGCGCTCCAATGGTACAAAAATCGTAATATTACGAATTATGTAGCAAAACTTATACGCATTTTACATAATATGATAATTTAGGTTGTTCATTCAAAATCAAACTCTAATTTTTGCTTATCCAAAACTCTTTATATGTATTTAAATCTATGTAGAACTCTTTTTGTAAAAGGTAAAAATAAAATTTGATGACGTGACAATCCTACGTGGCGCGCTCTATGGCCTCGAAATCTTGAGGAGCTCCCTATGCTCCCGAAAAGTTCCTCCTTTATTTATATATATTGATTAGCCTACTTACTCTTTAATAAATTATTTAAGTATGTTTATTCGGCTTTTAATTTCCTAGGTTATAATTGTTTCCCTTTTTTCTTATTCAAGTAAGGAGATACAGAGCTAGCTATAATAGTACGTACTCGTATCGTAGTACAATATTTTTTTTGGCCCCCACTGGGAACCCCTTGGTAAGAAGAAGAACCCTACTGGACCAGCACCTATCGCAGGTCAACGCTTGAGAGTAGGGGGGATTTAGGGAATCCCTACTCCCAAGCACAAGTAGGTAATGGGGCTCGAACTTGTGACCTCAAAGTCACAAGGTAAGTTCCCCACCACCTCCACCAAGCAAGCTTGGTTGTGGTTTCGGGCGAATACTTACCACTTTTTTTAATAGTTTACCCATTTGAGAACCTTTAGACTTGCGCATTAAAAAATTTATCCTTCTATTATCATTTAGATCTTTTAGACACATGTCAATCTAGCTCACTAGTATAGTATAAAATGACTATCACTACACATATATTTGCATATAATGTGTGTATTTGTGATTATTGTATTGGAAGTTCAACCATTACTCTAAAAGAAAAACCTCAAAGTGAGGAGTGGAAATACAAAGTAAAAGGCTCTTGTCCCACATTGGAAAAATAGCTATGCTTCACCTTGTTTATTAATAGGAGTTCCTTAGCACTTCTTGTTTGATAGAGTGCTAGATGGATGGATGCACCACACACGCGTGCGCGCGGCGGCCGGGCCGGGCTCGTGGCGAGCGCGACGCGGGCTGGGTCTGTGGTTCGTTTTAGATATCCTTCTTTTGTTTTGGCGTAAATCGCATGAATCTCGGATTGCCATTATTAGCGTATTATGTAACCGTTGCTAGCAAGATTTCCGGAGCCTAATTGATTTCTCAATCCTTATATGCAGCCTTTCGTTTTTCTCTTTGAAGCCTATTTAAGGGCTGCTTTTCTTCAGTAAAAATACACACAGATATTACTCTCCTCTATACTTCTCCACAAAATTACTCTCTAGTTTTGGGCAATATTCTGGTCTCCATCCGAGGTGTGTGAGTGCACACATATCTTGGAGTCGTGCTAATCCTGGAGGACGATCGCTTGATTTCTACTGCACCGGGGTAGCGCGAAATCGTCTTTTAGGACAGTGATCATCCACGTCACGGCAAACTGCTCTTCGTTCATGCTTCAACAGATAATTATCATTTTATTGTTATAATTGCAACATATTGTACTTAATATAACGTGCCCAAATATGTTTTATAAACTGCTGAATTTTGTAGCTATTAAAGGTTAGTGGTTCGATCCTTACATACCTTAGAAGATACAGAAAATCCTGGGTGTAACAACCCATAACATAATTTGCATCAGCATATCCTTTTAATATAAAAGTATCACTTCTTAAGTATAAAACAAAGTTAGATAATTTGTTCCTTTGAGGTATATCAAAATTCTATTCACTGTTTTAAGATGAAATTCTTGTGGATTTGCTTGGAACCTTGCACTTAACAACACTAAAAGCAATGTCTGGACAACTTGCAAATTAGATACTATACGGAACCAATCATACCTCTACATTCAGTTTCATCCACACTTGTTCCTATGTAATCTTCATCCGACCTTGTTGAAGTTCTCATAGGTGTATGGTTTATTTTGGAAGTTCTAAAACATATGTTTTAAAAAATTGATAGGAATGCCCCAATTATGGGGGTTTCATCAATTTCAATTCCAACAAAGCGATTATTTCGAAGAAATTTCAACTTTGAGCCATATTTTATGAAAACGGCCCCAGTAACCTATTTTCCTTCTTCCTCTTTTCTCTCTCATCCCTCCTCTCTCCCCCTCATGTGCCATCGTTCTACCTCAACCACCACCATAGCCACCACCACCATAACCACCACCACCCATAAAATTCGTCAAAACACCAACCCAAACACCCACGAAATTTGCCCAAACACCAACCCAAGAAAATTATACAGCCATCCAGCAAAGACGAGCCAACATAAAAATCTGAGACTGATGAACCCGAGATATTTGATGAGGTAGAAGAGGCTGTTGAAACTCCAGCTGCTTCTAAATCTAAAGTGCAGCAGGAGAACACTCTCAAACAGGAAATCGAGAAAATTCCGAGGTAAAATCTCAAAAACTAGTTTAAAAAATAACTGGGGATATTATGTAATCAATGGGTATCCTAAATATAAGATTCTATTTACTATATTCTACCAAAAGCAATACTCAAAAAGAAAAAGTCAGATAAGTATTGGCTTTGGGGTTCCGTTGCTGCTGTTGTTTTTGGGGTTCTGATGCTTCTTGCTCTTGGGTACAAGTATTCTTGAATTGAAGTTTGGTCTTCTTGAGAGATATGAAGACCGATACGTTGGCGCCCCAATGTACTTGTTTAAGGTGGGGGTGATGTAGTAGTAGTAGTACTAATGTTGATTTATGTTATTTACATCTCAATTCATAGGAAGTTATCTGTAGCTCAGGTAGGCAATTCAAAGTCATTTTTATAGGAGAGAAGATAGTGGGTTGAGGGTTAGCGAAAGGGGTAGCAGGGGTAGGGGCCTTATCTTGCTGCTTAGTGGTGGCATATGGTGCGCCTGGCGGAGAGGGGTGGCACGTTTGGGGTTGGGGAGGGGGTGGCACGTTTGGGTTTGGGTAGGGGTGGCGGTGGGGGTGGGGGTGGCGGTGGGGGGTGAGAGTTTCGAGGTTGGGTGATGGGAGGGTTCGATGCCCACTAGAGGAGAGAGAAAATGAAAGTTGGGGAAAAAAAAAAAATAGAAAATTTATTTTACCTCAGGTCATTAACCTTTTAGGACTAAATTTGGCAAAAAATGACGCATAGTTGGGACGACTGCTCAGAAATAATCCTTAGTTAGGACTGAAAATGGCGGAAAGCCTATAGTTGGGACTCTTCCTGTCAATTTTTCCTACTTTTCTCAAAATTTCCTCTATATTTTTTTTGATGATGTAATTTCGTTTTCTATTTGTTTGATTTGAAAACCGAGAAAGAAGTTAAGATCACCCATCATACTCAATTTCAAATTATTCACTCATGAGATTAGCAAAGATCTTGTATAAAGATTCATTAGTTATTCACTAAAAATAAGATCATCAACATATATTTGAACTACTAACAAATGCTATCCTCTTTCAAAAACAAAGTTAGAAAGCCTTTCATACCATGCTTTAGGAGCTAGCATGCTTCAACTCATAAAGAGCTTTGTCAAGCTTATAGACATGATTAGAAAAATCCTTATTTTCAAAGGAATATTCATTTTAATAATCCCACCTTTTGGTTGTCTGCTTAGAATGGTCCAACCTTTCAAAAATTCCAAAATAATCTTACCTTGGCACCCAATCTTCTCAAAATTATCCTTTTGACTTGAAACTTGTTAAATAAGTTAAATTTTTATTTTTCAATATCTTATTCTCTAACCTCTCCTATCTCCCTCCCCAATCTCAACCCTCCTAACAACCTCATTCTCTCTCCTCTAATTTAACCACCAGCAGGCCAACCGACATTCACCACCACTAGCCATGTACTTCACTCACTCGCTCAACTGTACCAAAAATGTTTCACGACTTTTCGACGCAGCAAGCAAGCAACTAACCCGTCGCTTCTATATTCCCACCACATCCCCAAAAAAATCCGTCACTCCTAAAAAACCGAAAACCTTCCAAAAACATCAAGAAACCGTCCATTAAAATGGTAGAAGATGAACTCCGACTATGAAAACCCACTTATTTATCCATATCCCCATTATTCACCATCTTTTTGGACTCTCTAAAAAATCATCTTCATAGAAAACACCACACTTTTTCAGCTTCTCCACTTTCACAACTCTCCCGCTCTCTCTCCTCCTAACTTTCTCTGTCGTCTGCTCCGCCCCACGCTTCCTGAAGTCCCACAACAGCTGCCTCGAGCGGCTCCACCACGCCGTCCCAATCTGGAATGAATCCGCCAACATTTGCGACAAGCTGTGCACCAACTTGCGGAAGACCATGCGCATCCAGCTCGTGCACCGGACCCCAAGTCCTTAACCTTCGCCATCTCACTTTTTTCTCCTTTAATTGACTTTATTTTCTCCTTTTTGTGGTGATGGTGTGGACGTGATGGTGGTGTCGGATGGGGGTGGTCCTAGTGGTAGTTAGGAAGGTGTGTGTGTGGGGGGGGGATTGGTGTTTGGAGGTGGGAAAGTGGAGGAGAGAGGAAAAGATTGAGGATGGTGGAGGATAATGGATTATGAGATGGTGATATGGTGGCTGGGTTGTGAGTTGGTGGTGGGTGCGGTTATTGCAAGGTTGGTCAAGGTTTTAGGGTGGGTGGGAAGGTGGTTTGAGATGGGGCTAGTGGTGTTGAGTGGTTCAAGTGGTCAGGGAGTAGGTGGAGGTGGGTATGATGATTAAACTGAGTAAAATTAAACACATTTTCATTTTAAATTGATTAACCGGTTAATTTAACTTAACAATAGGTAAAGGCCCATTTTAAGAAGATCATGAGTAAAGATGAGATTATTTTGAGATTATTGAAAGATTAATTAGACCATTTTAAGAAGACCACTGAAAGGTGTGATTATTAAAATTTATATTTCCTATTTTCAAATTTAGGATATTGTTTAACATACACTTCCTTATATAAATAACCATTCAAACAGACGCATTTAAGATTCGTTTGATACAATTTAAATTCCAAACAAGCAACAAAGGTAATAAGTATTCTTATTGCTTCCAATCATGCAACTGGAGCAAAAGTTTCATCATAAACAATACCTTCCTATTGATTGTATCATTTCACACCCAAAGGAGCCTTGTTCGTTACAATTGTTCAGAACCCCTCCAATTTGTTCATAAACACCCACTTTAAGCCAATCACTTTGTGGTGTTTAGAGTTGGGTTCAAGGTGTAAAACTTTGTTCTTTTCTAATTGATATAGTTCCTCTTGCATAGCAACAATCTGATCAGCATCAGTAAGTGCTTCTTCATGATTCTAGGGATCCAACATCGAAAGAAAAGCATGAAAATCACAAAAGTTTTTTAGTTGAAAGTTTGTTTTAGTTCCCTTGTTAATATCACTGATTATCAAATCGATAGGATGGGAAGTCTAGCTGATGATTCCAAGGCTTTGGTTGGAAATCTTGGATGGGAACTTGATCTTCTTTAATATCTACTACTTCTTGCACTTGGGAACCAGGTTCAAAAAAATTGGAGGCATTCACTTGTACGTCCTCACCTAGTTCCTCCTAGTTGGGAACAGGAACAGGGAGGTTGTTCCTTTATCCTTATTTCCATTGTTGGGTTCCAAAGTTTATGTTTTGAATGATGACAAACTGATCTATTGCTATGTTATATGCATGCGTGGTTTTAACCATGTTTTTCCAGCAAATGTACAGTAAAAGGCTCGAGTTAAAGAATGCTCCCAAGATCTCCAAGTGAAGTCAATTGTGCAAGAGTCTTTGGAAGATATCATGAAGATCTAATACTTCGTGATTAGGTCTTTATGATGTAAAGTCCGTGTAAGTATTAAACTAGTTTTGGGTGTGTGTTTTGGTGTGCAAAGAAGTTATAGAATGCATGTTGTGAGATCAGTTGCAAACTTGATCTCATAATATACACTTCCTTGTAGTCAGTAAACTGTCCTAAGATCATTGCCAGACCAGTTCACTATACTACGTTTTGAATTTGAAAGTCCTAAATTATTATTGGAAAGATTCTATCAAGATATTTTCCTAAAACCTGTTTTGGATGATGGACTTTGCATGTATCAATTGTTGTTTAAGTATGAGTTGTAATTAGAGATTATCCTATTGATTTTATTCTGAAAAATCAGAATAAAGTCAAAGGGAATATATTTGCCAAAAATTGTGAATAGCAATCGAGGCAAATATATTTCCATATATGGATAATTGCTAATTTACAACTCAAGGCCTACTTAAGCAAGCAATATTGCACGAAATTCATTTGAGCTTTTTGGCAGAAAAATTCTAAGTTACGAAAATCTTCTTGCACTTCACACAAACCCTAAAACACAGTTGAGATAAGCACAGAAGTAGAGAGCAAAAAGATTCTCGATTAAAAGCTTTTTACAAGTGCATTTTCAGGGGGGGGACTTCTTTGTATTGAACTACCTGCTATTGTGCAGTGTGGTTGGAGAAGTGGTTCAGGGAATCACTTTATTGAACAGTTATAGTTAATTGTTGGGGAATCATTGTCTTCATAGATGGAGACTTTGATTAAGTGTAATCATTTTTATTCTTCTGAGTTGATTAATAAGAGTGATTAGAGTAGTGGAGGACATATGCTTAAGATGAGACGAACCTCGTTAAATCATAGTGTTGATTTATTTATTCCCATGCGAACAACATATCAGTTCTCTTACTGGTCTCATTTCCATTAACATATCAAATCGAAAAATTATTAGAAGAAATGTGGAAAATGAGTCCCTTCTACTCTTTTGACCATAATTTAGTTGTGCTCATGAGAATTGGACAAAATCATCGGCATCAGATACTAGACTTGAAGGGCTTTGTATTAATAGGTCGCACGACCCAACGCGAATTCTGGTATGAGAGATATGGGCGTCACAAGTTCGTACTGTTTTGTTGGAATCTGCTAATACCATATGCGCGAATCACTAACTCTGCCCTATAATCATTTATTGGACTTTCCTTATCTTGGAAACTACTTTCCTACTCTTACTTGAATACTTACTCTTATTTATATTAGGTTTCACACACACTCCCTCTATTAACTTTAGTTTAAGTTTTATTCATCTTCTTTATTCTCTCTAACTTTTTAGTTATAAGCCCTAGTTTTTTTCTCATTCTTCATTAATTCATGAACTCCATTAGTTAAATTTATTGAGGTATTTTTTATTTCTTTCTCTTTCCTTTATTTATTTCTTTTAGTTCTGTTCTCTTTTACAGATCGAATTTTTCTTCTTTATTTCATGATGGAGTTGCTTTTTTTTTTACCTAGGAGACGATTTGTTTTATTTAACCTTTATTGTTGGTGAGACTAATGTGTATATATAGTTTTCTTTATTTTCTCTTCTGTGAATAATTTTGTTTTCTCTTATCATAGAGTCATATGGTTATCATAACAGGGAAAAATTCTATTAATAAGCAACATAGTTATAATTATGGGATTCCTTATTTGTAATTTTGATACATCATATCAAAATTCTTCCAATTTATGCATGGGTTCCTATGTATTACCTTATTTTTCCCATGACTCCTACTTGCATGCTAGTAATATCAAAGCAATCTTTTCCTTTCCTCAATATGAGAATGAATTGTTATGGAGATACTATCACAGGCTTGACAATTTTGTTTGTCCTAATCATGGAATTAAGCAATGAGATATGTGCTTAGTGATCCATGAGGGTTTGATTGATGAAACAAGGGAGGTTTTAGATATCATGAGTAATGGTAAATTTACGAATAAGACACTAGAAGATGGTTGAAATTTGGTTAAGCAGTTAGTTAGAGAAACATATGAGTGGAGCATGACAAACTTGTTAACCCACCCTAGTAAGTTTCTATGTTTTATGATCCCATACCTCTCTTTTTATTATTGTTCATATTGTTACTCTTATGATCACGATGTTTCTCGTTCTCCATATAATGAGTCGTATATGCATGTCAATAACTCTTCCCCTCAATCTGATTTGATTAATTCATCAACTGAATCATATGATATTAGGTAACAATAGTGTGACTTCATCATTATACAATGTAATTACAATAAATATACAATTGTCCTAACTAGAAAATAGAATCTCTCAAATTATCCGGACTTCAGTATACATTTGGGGTTCGTTAATAAAGATTATACATTTGGAAACTCATCTTTAAAAAAATTTACCTTTATGACCTTAACTTTTAGTTTTCACCTTTTGAGACCTTATGTTACTTTTCTCGCAGTTTTTTCCACTTTAAGGAAAAAATGATTAAGCATAGTTAATTTATTTTTCTTTCTTAATTCTATTTTCTCTTTTTCCCATTTATCTCTTTCCTTCTTTGTTCATCATCACAATATTCATTGCAACTCAAATTGAATGCTCATATCATGATGTTAGATATGTAGCATGTAATTCACCAAGTTCAATTTCTCTCTTTGTTCCAATCAATTGTAAGAGTTTGACTTTAATGGTTACCAAACAAAAAAAATTATTATAAAAATGTTTTTTTCCGGCAAATTAATTAACATCATATATGTTGAATATAATTTTTATTAGTAAAAGATATTTTGAAAGTGGTGCATTATATTGAATAATATTAAAGTCAAATTGTTGTCATTGAATTTGGATAGAGGGCATATTATTTTTGGTAGGGAATATAATCAAATTATATGCAATAGATCATAACAAATGGTAATTAGATAACTAGTGTAATACTCCGTATTTTTAATAAGTTATTAATTATAATTTTTTTTAAAAGGTTTTATTTACCAAAAAGGCTTTATTAATTATAAAGGTTTTTAAATGGACTTTTATAATAGATTATGGGTTTTTCAAATAGATTCTAGTCCAAATTAAATATTGGGCATAAGTTCACAAATTATAATTCAAGTAGTTAGTTTAGTAAAAGTGAAGATATTTTTAAAAGGGAAAAATCAGAAAAGATTTACAGAAAAAAAAAAGATTTACACAAAAAAAAAAAAAAATTGTTTTGTTAACCGTCGGCTGGCAACTCACGCCAGTGAGTTGATGAAGTTGGTTAATTTTTTTTTATCTTTTGCTTAATATGCTTCTAGACTATTTATCATATGGAATATTCCCCTATTCTAGCTATATGATCATAAAAAAAATAGTGGATCTTAGCTCAAATTAATTATCTTTTCTCAAAAACCCATATTTTAGTTCGTAGTCCCTAAGACGACTCTACTGTCTAACTAGTATAAATAGGGCCTCCGCCCCTCATATTCTTCACACCAAATTTGAGAAATACATCTCTTTTCTCAAGTTTAAACTCTCTCTCCCTCTTAGCCTACCATTCTCTTCTTCTCTAGTACTTATTAATTTTCAAGGTGCGTGTATATGTAGATCTTTAAATATTATTCGGCATGCGTAGTATCATGTTTTTAGGGCTGTTATTTTGAATTGAAACGCATGTTTATATGAGTTTTACTATGAATTTTATGAGCCTTATTATGAATAGTATGAGTTTACATGAGTATGTTAAAATTTATAACTTACTATGAACATGCTAGTAGTTTACAGTTAATCGTAGGTTCGATTGTTAAAAGTTGAGCGAAATATTATGCTCGTATAAAGTTCCTTGCGTGAATTAGTACTGTGAATAAATCCACATAAAATCCTTAGTCATTATTATTATGTCACGATCATACGACATACATGTCACTATGTCAGTAAACTAAATTGCTAGTGTGCTAATTTCATGCGCCAATATGTTACATAGAATTTGCATGACTTATTGTTACTAGTACCTTACGTTACCAAATATTATTAATATATATAGTTCTATCTCTATAATTAGAAGTTCAAGATTATTTCATGATTAAGTTATTAATTTTATGCCTTTTATATGGCTAAAGTTTTATATAAGAATTATTAATCCTTTAAAGGAGTATTATTTCCGAAAGATTTTTATTAGTTATATGATCTTTTGTGATCGCAATTATAAAGAGGACGAACATTTTATTTATTAGCAAAGAACTGTAGCTATGATATTTTACCCATGTACTTTTTGTATAAGTCATGTGGGCCAGGTAGTTCCCTCGTCATAGACTCATTAAGGAATACTAAACTTGGGGGGTGTGCACACTTTAGGAAAGGTACCTAGGCAAGGAAAAGAGTTTTATTAAAGTTATATACTTTATATTATATAGGTATTACAAGTATCCAAGGAAGGTTTATGAAAATATTTGGAATGTTTAATAAATTTTTTAAATTTTCGCATATACATGTACTCAGTATTTTTACTGACACGCTTTTTATTTGTTTTGTTTTATCGCTTTGTCCCTGTGATGATCCTATTTTGGTGAGCAGACTTTACAGGTTGATTTGATGCATACTTCGCATGGGGGAGCTAGTGAGGAATAATACATAGCTTAGTTTAGTAGTTGTTATTTTTATAATTCCCTTTGTCATAGTAGCAACAATAAAGTTTTTATTTATCAATAAAGAGAAGTTATTATTATTAGTTACGCTGCATTGTTAAATTAGTAGTTAGTAGTTTTAGCCTTTAACGTTATCACGTGGCGGTAATACTCTCAAGTTTCTCAAGTGTTTTATATTCAAATATATTCTTCAAAAAGAGAGAAATTTGGTGTTACAAAGTGGTATCAAGAGCCTTTAGGATTATTAATGAGAGTATGGGTAGTGTTCGGAAGGGCATATAAGCTAGAGTTTCGCATTTTTGTGCATTTTTTTTTGCATATATTTTATTTTCTTATTATGCCTAAAAAGTTATATTTCTAAGTATTAATATTTTCAAATTTATATATTTTGATGAAAGGAATAAGTGTGTGGTTTTATTTTTCGGAGGAAAGCTCTGGCTAAGGAAAGACTTGGTACTTAAGTTAGCCGCTTGTACCGCACCTCTCTTTCCTGGGAACTCCCTCGATTAATTTTTCCATGCACGAAAAACCTAGTATTCAGAATAAAAACTTATTATATACATATTTATATATACTTAATATCTTTCCGAAAACACAAATAGTTTAAATTTTTTTTTGCTTCCTTATTTACACTCGCATTATTGTTATTATGAATAATGTATGACATTTTGTCTAGCTAAATATGAAAATGTTATTAAATTTTCATAAGGAAGGAGATTTAATTGTCTTGATGACAATATATGTGGTACTTACTATTTGTAAATTTTACCACAGATTCATTATGGAAAGTCATAGTCCATTTTTTTTTTAGGAAAATGTTTAGTTATTTTAGTAGTTGTTAGCAGCTTTTTTTTTTAAGGAGTAGTTGTTAGCAGCTTTAATAATTGGAAAATTTGCCAGAAACCACCTTTTGTAATCACTTTTTTGTGAGAAACCACCTTTTAAAAAAAATTGGTTAATTAGCCACCTTTTTGGTTCTTTTTTTTGTTGGAAGCCACCACTTGTCGGAATCCTTGACCATCAGATTTTCGCCATTTTTTTCCAGATTTTCGCCATTTCTTCCACCTGAGATGCCGGGGGATGCGAGGAGGGAGAGGGGCTTAGGGTGCGGGATGGTGGGGATGGTCGTGGGGGTGTTTGGCGGAGGGTTGCGAGGGAGGAGGGGGTTGCTGGGGGATGTGAGGGGGAGGATGGGTTGGCGGGGATGCGAGGGGGAGGGTGGGTTGCTTGGGGGATGCGAGGGGGAGGGGGGAGAAGGATAAAGGGGGAAGAATGGCGAAAATCGATGGTCAACGCCGGAAAATAGAGGTCAACGTCGGATTCCGGCAAGTGGTGGCTTCCAACAAAAAAAAAGAACCAAAAAGGTGGCTAATTAACCAATTTTTTTTAAAAGGTGGTTTCTCACAAAAAAGTGATTATAAAAGGTGGTTTCTGACAAATTTTCCTTAATAATTAGTAGTTCTGGAATTAGACTACTACTCTTTAAGAATGTTACCATTCCTTTTTAAGGATGATTAATAAATGAAATTTTAGTTTCTTTTTCATGTTATGTGCTTGATGTCAATCATATTATGAATCATGATTGTTGTATGATTTACAAATTTAGTAGGATGACTTAATAAGTAGCACCATTTTGTTTCTTACCCAGGAAGAAATGTCAAGTAGACCCGGAGATAGATCTAAGACTCGAGCAACTGTTAAGGAGTTGACTTCTCTAACCAAGAATTTGGCTAAGGCTATGACTACTCAGCTGAGTCGTCAACAAGAACCTGACCTAGCTGGTGATGTGTTTAAGAAAGTAGCCTCTAGGAATCCACCTGTCTATGATGGAAAAAAAGACTCGGCTAGTCTTGAGAACTGGATTAGGGAGTTTCATAAGTTGTTTACAGCTGTTCAGTGCACTGATGAGTTAAAAATCAACAATGCTACATACTACCAGAGGAAGCTGATTTATGGTGGTCTCAAAGGAAGGAGTCTTGACGACTCAAGAAGATTTTGGATGGGAACAATTTAAGGAAGCCTTGAGAACCAAGTTTTACCCAGCTCACTTAAGGAAAAAGAAGTGCCTAGAGGTTACAAACATTAGGATGGGGACCATGACTGTCAATGAGTACTACTGATGTGTGTCGTTTCCGCAACAAAATTAAATTTATAAATCACTCACTAACTCTAACAAATAGATAGGGAAAGTAAGGGTCGAACCCACAGAGACTGCGTTATTATCTTAAACTAATTATTTAATTATATAAATAACTATTACTATATAATATGGGGGGTTTTCAAATATCAAAACTATACTAAAACTATTAAACTAAACTTATAAATATTAATTGCAGGTAATAAATTCGGTTTTAAAATATAATAAAGAAGCTAATAGGTGACACGTAATTTCCTCTTGAGATAAGGTTTAATCATTGAATCATTAAACTAGTCGATAGATAGATTGGTTAACAAATAATCACTTGAACGCAAGAAAATTAGTTGCTTTATCATTCATACTAACTAAACCCCGTGAACGCACGCAAGTTCAGTCCTAATCAATATTATCAATTTAACAATGAAAGCATGTATTAAATTAACAAACTTGACCGCTTTAAGAAGACCAATCAGTTAACTTTAATCAAGCCAGAAAGCTGCAACTAAATTAAAATTAACATCACACAAAATTCCAGCAATAATATCAGACCAGAAAGCTTCAACCTAATAATATTACTGTTAATTCAAGCAAAGAACCATGAATAAAACCCTAGTTGTTCAATCTAAAATTAACATTCATGAATTATAAACTTAGATAACGAATTTCGTCTGAATACCCAACCAAACTAATTAATTGAACACACAGAAATCATAATCTCATAAACCCATAACAAGATTCAATTACATGTTCCTACTAATTTAAACTACTCTAAATTTGACATAAAAACAAAGAAAAGAGATAGAAGAGAGTAGAGAAAACTCATTGGGGATGAATTCCCGGATTACATCTTCGCCATCCTCTCTAATGCTCTGTACTGTTACCGCTTCCTGTTATTCGTCGAACTACCCATATTCTTCTATTGTGCTGCTGTCCTCCTCGTCTCATTTGCTGCGTGGGCTTTGATGACAAATATTAGACTGGCCTATTCTTTTCAATCTTGTGCATTCACATAAACGAAAATCCAAATTCCCTTTTTACTTCTTGCTTCATGGTTTTATTTAAATGGGTTTAGCTCATTTAATTGCTAAGGCTAATTTTTATTTCTTTAACTCTAAAATTATAATGTACCTACCAACATTCGATAAATTATTACTAGTATAGAAATATAATATGGGTCAAACTAATAAATAATCATATAAACCCAGCTACTAATAGGTAGAGGTGGCAAACGGGTCAAACGGGTCGGGTGCGGGTCGGGTCATTACGGGTCAACTTTGTGTTCGGGTTACGCTCGGGTCGGGTCGGGTCCGTTCGGGTACGGTTTAATTTCGGGACACTTAAATTTCAGGTCACATCGGGTCGGGTTAGATCGGGTCGGGTTAAAACGGGTCGGGTTAGGTCGGGTCGGGTTAAAACGGGTCGGGTTTTTATTCTAGCAAATAAATAAAGCACATACTCCCTCCGTCCCATAATATAGTGCTTACTTCTTTTTTTTCACGGGAATTAAGGAGAATGGAGGGAGTAGTATGATTCTCCAAAAAATATATTTAATGAGGTACATTTTTGGTACTTTTGTCTTGGAACTACCTCTTTAATTTTGTTTTCCTATAAAAAATAATCAAAAAGTAATAAATGTTCCTTGGAATGGTGTAAAGTAATAAATAGAGGCACATATTTTAAAAGAAAAGTAGGGGTATTTTGAAAATTTTGTGTGAAAATTGAGGATAATTTAGTCCAAACAAATTGATAAAAATAAAATAGGCACAATATATTGGGACACCCAAAAAGGAATGTAAGCACTATATTATGCGACGGAGGGAGTATAAGACTAATAAAACTAAGTTAAATAGTTAATGGGAAGTGGTTAAGTCATATATAGTATCTCACGATAATTTTTTTCCTTTAATTTGTTTAAAAAATAACTAATATGACAACTTTTCGGGTCGGGTCGGGTTCGGGTCATCATTATCGGGTCAATTTCGGGTCGGGTCACTTTCGGGTCGGGTGGATTCGAGTTCGGGTTATATTCGGGTCTATTTGCTTTCGGGTCGGGTTTGGGTCGAGTCGAGTTATTTCGGGTATCGGTTCCATTTCGGGTCATTATTTTCGGGTGGAAAAACGGGTCTCAGGTCGGGTATTTCGGGTCGGGTCAACGGGTACGGGTTTGTTTTGCCGGCTATACTAATAGGGAATAAGTAAGTTATAATATATAATAATTCAAACTTATTATTTTACCGAAATAACCTAAAAGTATAATATCAAACCCATATAACTCAACAGACGACACTAAAAGTATTATATTAGAAGGTAAAAATATGTATAAATAGGCACTTATCAAATTCCCCCACACTTAGCTTTTGGTCGTCCTCGATCAAAATACTACTAAAAGTAAACTAAATGCAAACTACCAACTAAATGCAAGATCTTATTCGCCACCTCAAATTTCTTCATTGGAAGTAACTAAATTAGACAAGTATAAGATAAGAAACTAAAACATTTTAAGTTAGTCACAAAAACATTGAGAAAACGTTAGTAGGAATGCTATACTCTTGGCATTAAAAGTGTCATACTATCAAAACTCATAATACTTCATGGACAAATAATTTTCTTTGCAACTCAAAGATAGCTAGCATGAGGTCACATTTATGAATACATCAAGTTCAATAGATAGACCCTCACAGGTATAAATTTTAACACTCTACTCTCATGTGTTTAGGGTTAAATAATATTCACTCAAACATGTAATCAAGTCAACTCTAAATGAAATATATTTCTTTAAACTTGACTATTGTCTCAATTCTCCACTTTTAAGAGTGACACGATGAATAAAGATCAAAAGGTCTTTTAAAAGGTTGTAACGTGGCTAAGGTTAAAGGGTAGGGAGAAATATTTAGGAATGTGGAGTCAAAAGAAGCCAAACTAAAGAGAGCAAAAATACATGACTTAAGATGTTTCAGTCACAACAAATTCCATTTATATATTGAACATCATACTCCAACTATATTATTCACCATTCCTTCATAAATAATAATGCATTTGCAACAATTCCAAATATATTCATAGCATTTCTATCAATCTATAATCTTTAAACACTTTTTTTTCTGTTTTTCTTCTCAAATAATTTGTTTTTTTCAATGTCACAACTCATGTTTTGTTTTTCTTCCCTTTTCTTTTCACAATATTTTTTTCATCATAACAAAAACTTACACTACAAACTCAACTTAATAACTCCCCTTAGCCAGGCTTGGGTAGAATATGTAGGAGGCCGCAGGTTTGTAATATATGGTTAATAAATAAATAAGGATTTTAAGGCTCAAAAGGGCTAAATAAAGGGAAATATTATATAAAAGAAAAATATCTGAGGCTATAAAAATATGTAAAGAACGCCTAAATCATTTCTTCATAACATTTGTCACAAAAGTATCAAAGAGTACCAAGTTAAGTTCAAGAGCCATACTTCATTGAGGAACTATCACACAAGAAAGAAAAATAAAGATCGGTTCAGATGTGTCAGCTTAATAGGCTCAGAAGCTCACATGTTTTGGTCTATCTATCTAGCCAACTTATTTAAGAGAAGCAAGATAATCTTTCCAATTATATTATGAATCTCTCAAGTTTGACCATTCTCTTACCAATCACATAGGCATTCCCATAATCTTTATTTTAGAACTTTTTTTTTTGTTGAAAACAAGTTAGATTAGAGTTTTTTATCAACTTACTAATAGCCATTCCTTAGGAAAGTAAGAGGTGAAAACCTAAATAATGCAAACAAATCCTAAAACTAATGCAAACAAAAGCACATTATTTTTCTACGAATGCACAAGAATAAAACTACTATGCCGATGCAAATACATAAATCAAGCTCAAGAAAATTTTCGGCAACACCTCCCCTAAAATATGACAATCCATAAATTTTTTTTTTATTTCAATCACGGCACCTGTATTCCAGCAAATATCAATCCAGCACAACTTCATCATTCAGCTCAAAATAACTGCAAAATTCCCCCACACACATTGTCCTCAATGACATAATAAAATCAAACTAAAAATAGAAGTGGGGAGAAGAAAAGAAAAACAGAATAGGGGAAACAAGGAAGGAGGCAACCTGGTGTATGTAGATTGCAGAAATATTCTCCATATAGTAGTTGGTGTCCTGAAAATTGCAATTGAATGGGAAAGGAGATGAGCAGCGGTGTGCATAACAGCATCAGCAACATTAGCAGATGGGCAGAACAACATCCTGGATAAGCAGCACACAACACATAGAGTAGTTAGAGTAGTTTATTCTACTGAAGAGAAATAAAATACTCCCTCCGTCCCAGAATAGTCTGAACATTTTCCTTTTATGTTTGTCCCAAATTAGTTTGAACACTTCCATTTTTGACATGGTCCCACTATTAATATACTTCCTCCGTTCTGTTTTAAATGAAACGTAGGGCCTTGGCACGGGGATTTAGAATAGGAGAGAGATAGAGAGAAAAAAAAGAAGGGACCCATGTGATGAGGAGAGAGATAGAGAGAAGTGAATACCAAATAAGGTAACGTTTCACTTATTTTGAAAGGCCTAAAATAGTAAGTGTTTCATTTATTTTAGAACGGAGGAAGTATTATTTCTTTTGCACATCTTTGGCCCACACTCAACCTTTTATCAATAAAAAGTTACCCAACTTTCTCTCTCCTCTAATAAAAAATACCCCACCAATTCCTATCACGTCTACTTTTTAAATAAAATAACATTTAATAACTACACTACAACTTATCACCTTAAACTACGTGTCCCAACAAGTGTTCAGATCTTTCTGGGACGGAGGGAGTAATATAGAGAAAATAGAAAACAATAAATCCTTGGGTTGCCTCCCAAGCAGCGCCTTTGTTTCTCGTCGTTGGCTCGACAATTGTACATTGCATGAGGCAATCAAACACCCGTTGGCCCATAAGCAACAGTAGCTAAATCTATCTCTCGTGCACTCCAAACACAATGTAGTAAAAGCCTTCCTACAAACCAAACTATCATTATAAAGCAAAATTGAATGTGTAACTCGTTTTTAGAACATAAAGACTCTTTCCATTTAGGTTGGTTACAAAAATGCAGCAAGTTTAACAATTCAACCTTAGGCTTATAAGACTCATAATTAGGTGCAAAAGATAAACTTAGTGACTTACATAATGGCATGGACGGTTCAAGAGCATAAGAAAAGTCTTGTTCAGAAAAGTTATTATTGACTTCAACTATAGGAGAAAGTGTGGAGTTCTCTTCTATTTCAAGTGGTGAAGGTGAGCCATTCTCAAGCATTTGAATTAAACCATCAAGCTCAATTTGTGAAGTATCTCCCATAGAATTAACTAGAAAATCAGAATAAGGTTTTGTCTCAATACCTAATAGCCACTCTAATTTCTCAATTTCCACCAATGCAACCTCATTAAAGTTATATAACTTATGCCCGACATCTTCAATTTCTTTAGATTTTTCATAAGGTTTTGCTACAAGTCCATCCAATTTTGTTTCCATATTATTTTCAAAAGAACAAGGCAAAATCTTAGAGTCATTAGTGTAATAATCTACTAGCCATTATTCATCATCCTCATCATCGGAATCTTCAAACTCATCCCATATTCTCTTATCAGTTTTTTTAGACTCCTCATGGGTAACCTCAAATTTATTATCCACCTCACTTATACAACCAAAGCCCTTATCATTGTTCAAAATCATGACATTAGTTTCACCTAAGAAGTAAGTTGGAAGTTTCTCTGAGACTTGTCCATCTAATTTATTCTCTATGTTTCTAAGTGTGGCACACAAGCGTTCAATTTGGGTGTCTAGATGGTGGAGATGGTTCTCGGTTTGCTCTTGACTACTAGACCTATGAGAGTGAACTTGCCTTATTTGGAGAGCTAGTTGTTTTACTAAATTTTCCAAAGACTCATGTTGAGTACTAAAACTGGGAACTTGATTACTAATATTGACAACTACAACTTTAAATTCAGCAATTTGTTCAGTCTGCTCCTTCAGCTGCCTTTGGATTTTAACTTTAGAATCATATTTCGTACCATACGGTTCACTGTTAAGGGCCATAGTAGTTATTAACTCTCTAGCTTCACCAGGAGTTTTATTCACTAAAGTTCCACCACTAGCGATATCTATTAAATGTTTCTGATCATCTAACAAACCATCATAAAAACATTCAATTAGGAATTGCTCACTCAGTTGATGTTGCGGGCATGAAATGCAAAGTTTATTAAATCTCTTCCAATACTCATGCAATGGTTCATCTTTATCTTGCTCAAGACTACATATTTGTTTCCTTATTACTCTAGTTACGTTAGCAGGTTGCTATTTTTCAAGAAAAGCTCTCCGAAGGCCATCCCAAGAAGTAATAGATCCAACGGGAAGATAAACTAACCAATCTCTAGCTAGATCATGTAAAGTAAAAAGGAAAACATGAAATTTAATACCATCATCATCTTTACCATTTAACAATAAAGTAGAGCAAGCAAGAGTAAATTCTTGTAAATGTCTATGAGCATCTTCCATATCATGACCATAAAATTTAGGGAGAATTTTGATAAAACCTGGATCAAGTTTGAATGGTTTCTCTAGTGCGGGAAAAATAACGCTCATGTGTGTCTCATATGCATTGAACATATATCTTTCAAGCTCTTTTCACCATCTCTTGCCATTTCACTAGCTAATAGTCACACAGAAAATATAAATGTAAATATTAGATCAATAAACAAGAACATAGAATTAAACAAATAACTAGATAAATAATAATAATTAAACAATAGTCTAAAATAATAAATTATACAGTCCCCGACAACGGCGCCAAAATTTGATGCGCGTCGTTTCCGCAACAAAATTAAATTTATAAATCACTCACTAACTCTAACAAATAGATAGGGAAAGTAAGGGTCGAACCCACAGAAACTACGTTATTATCTTAAACTAATTATTTAATTATATAAATAACTATTACTATATAATATGGGGGGTTTTCAAATATCAAAACTATACTAAAACTATTAAACTAAACTTATAAATATAAATTGCAGGTAATAAATTCGGTTTTAAAATATAATAAAGAAGCTAATAGGAGACACGTAATTTCCTCTTGAGATAAGGTTTAATCATTAAATCATTAAACTAGTCGATAGATATATTGGTTAACAAATAATCTCTTGAACGCAAGAAAATTAGTTGCTTTATCATTCATACTAACTAAACCCCATGAACGCACGCAAGTTCAGTCCTAATCAATATTATCAATTTAACAATGAAAGCATGTATTAAATTAACAAACTTGACCGCTTTAAGAACACCAATCAGTTAACTTTAATCAAGCCAGAAAGCTGCAACTAAATTAAAATTAACATCACATAAAATTCCAGCAATAATATCAGACAAGAAAGCTTCAACCTAATAATATTACTGTTAATTCAAGCAAAGAACCATGAATAAAACCCTAGGTGATCAATCTAAAATTAACATTCATGAATTATAAACTTAGATAGCGAATTTCGTCTGAATACCCAACCAAACTAATTAATCGAACAAACAGAAATCATAATCTCATAAACCCATAACAAGATTCAATTACATGTTTCTACTAATTTAAACTACTCTAAATTAGACATAAAAACAAAGAAAAGAGATAGAAGAGAGTAGAGAAAACTCATTGGGGATGAATTCCCGGATTACATCTTCGCCATCCTCTCTAATGCTCTATACTTTGCTCTTGCTTCTCGTTATTCGTCGAACTACCCATATTCTTACAGTTGTCTTTGCCGTCCTCCTCGTCTCATTTGCTTTGCGTGGGCTTTGATGACAAATATTAGACTGCCCATTCTTTTCAATCTTGTGCATTCACATAAATGGAAATCCAAATTCCCTTTTTACTTCTTGCTTCATGGTTTTATTTAAATGGGTTTAGCCCATTAAATTGCTAAGGCTAATTTTCATTTCTTTAACTCCAAAATTATAATGTACACGCTTGACATTCGATAAATTATTACTAGTATAGAAATATAATATGGGTCAAACTAATAAATAATCATATAAACCCAGCTACTAATAGGGAATAAGTAAGTTATAATATATAACAATTCAAACTTATTATTTAACCGAAATAACCTAAAAGTATAATATCGAACCCATATAACTCAACAGACGACACTAAAAGTATTATATTAGAGGGTAAAAATATGTATAAATAGACACTTATCAACTACTCTAAGTTCATAGAGTTAATGAGGCTTGCACCTGAAGTGGTTCCAACTGAAGTTCTGAAAGCTCAACGATTTAAGCAAGGGTTGACCTTGTCCATTCAAGGGAAATTAGGAGGGGCTAACTTTGATAGCCTAGATGAAGTGTATGGGAGAGCTGCCCATGTATTCGGGATCAAGGGAAGAGAGATAGAAGCGAATCCTGAAGATAAAAGGAAGGGGTCTAGTAATGGGTTCCAAGGTGGAGACAAGCGACAAAAGACTATGGGGGATTCAAGCAAGGAAAAGATGACAAGAGCAATGTGAATAATAGCAATCGTAGTCAGTCTGAAAATGGAAAGTCTAATAGAGTCTACTACTGTAAAAGATGCCCAAGAAACCACCCAGGGAAGGACTGTGAAGGTAATCTAGTAACTTGTAGGATCTGCAACAAGTTAGGCCATAGAGAATATGAGTGCTTCCAGAAAGACTTAACATCAGCAAATCCTAAGCCAACCCAAAATCAGGGAGGTAATGGGAGCAAAGGACCCCAGCAGCAGTCAGTGACCAATAACCGTGTTCTCCTAAGAATGGGAATGGAGGAGATAATCGGGCTAAGGCGAATAATCAAGGTCGATGGTTTGTCATGAGCAATCGTGAGGCTGAAACAACTGCAGGCGTAGTGACTGGTACTTTCTTCATCTCTTCTATTCCAGTTAAGATTTTATTTGATTCAGGAGCTTCTCACTCTTTTATTTCCAAAACCTTAGTGGAAAAACTCAAGTTGGGAAAACCTGAACCTACAAGCATGGATATAGTCATACCTTCTGGAGAAGTCATTGATGATTCTTAATTATATAGAGATGTTTTAGTGACTATAGTAGAGGTAAATTTTCCTTCAGACTTAATTGAATTTGAATTAAATGACCTAGATATTGTTCTGGGAATGGATTGGTTGGGGAAATTCAAAGCCCAAATAGACTGCAGAGCCCAAAAAGTGACCTTGAAAGGTCCAAAAGGAGTCAAAGTAACCTACAGAAAAATCAGTCAGAAGCCCAGTCCAAGAATGATTTCTGCTATGCAACTCAAGAACTGTATAAGAAAGGGGTATCCATTGTATTTGTGTAGTATACAAAAGTTGGAGGTAGAAGAAGAGAAGATGGAGAATATTCCTGTAGTTAATGAATTTCAGGATGTCTTTCCGGAAGAAATCCCTGGAATGCCTCCAATAAGAGAAGTGGAGTTCACAATAGACTTAATGCCAGGAACTGGCCCAATATCCAAAGCACCGTAACGTATGGCTCCAGCAGAAATGAATGAGCTTAAGACCCAATTGGAAGAGTTATTAGAAAAGGGTTACATAAGGCCTAGTGTATCCCTATGGGGTGCGCATGTCTTGTTTGTGAAGAAGAAGGATGGTAGCCTAAGGTTGTGTATCGACTATCGTGAGTTAAACCAAGTGACCATCAAGAATAAGTATCCTCTTCCAAGGATTGGTAATTTGTTTGATCAATTGAAGGGGGCCAGAATTTTCTCAAAAATTGACTTAAGGTCAGGGTATCATCAGTTAAGAATTGCTTATAAGGACATTGCTAAGACCGCTTTTAGGACGCGTTATGCTCATTATGAGTTTACAGTGATGCCTTTTGGATTTACTAACGCGCCAGCAGTATTTATGGATCTCATGCACTGAATTTTCAAGCCATACTTAGACCAATTTGTGGTAGTATTTATAGATGATATATTGGTTTACTCTAAGAATAAAGAAGAGCATGAGAAACACCTCCGAATAATTTTGTCAACTCTCCAACAGAAGCAATTGTATGCAAAGTTTTCGAAGTGTGAGTTTTGGTTGGAAAAGTGGCATTTATGGGCCACGTCATTTCTAAGGAAGGTGTTGTCGTTGATCCAGCGAAGATTGAAGCCGTCAGTGAATGGCCTACTCCAAAGAATGTGACTGATATAAGAAGTTTCCTAGGCCTGGCAGGTTACTACAGACGTTTTGTTAAGGATTTCTCTAAAATAGCCCGGCCCATGACCAACCTTATGAAGAAGGAGTCCAAATGTATTTGGAGCCCCGAATGTGAAAAAACCTTCACCATCCTAAAAGAAAGACTAACCACAACCCCTGTGTTATCCTTACCTGATGGAAGTGATACTTATGAAGTATATAGTGACGCATCTAAACATGGTCTAGGGTGTGTTCTAATGCAAAATAGGAGAGTTATTGCTTATGCGTCGAGGCAACTGATGCCATATGAAGTCAACTACCCTACTCATGACCTAAAGTTGGCCGCAATAGTCTTTGCTTTAAAGATTTGGCGTCATTATTTGTATGGGGTGACATGTAAGATATATACATATCACAAAAGTTTGAAATACATTTTCACCCAAAAGGACTTGAATATGAGGCAGAGGAGATAGTTAGAATTCATTTGGATATCCAACACCATGAAGGGAAAGCCAATGTAGTGGCAGATGCCTTGAGTAGGAAGACAAGTTATACCTTAAGTACTATGGTGGTGGCAGATCAACTGTGTTTAGACTTTCAGAAGATGAATCTTGAAGTAATGCAATATGGAGAAGTTGAGAAAATGTTTAGTGCATTAATCATTCAACCCTCTATGTTTGAACAAATTAAAGAAGCTCAATTGAAAGATGAGAAGATGGAAAAGATAAAAGAGAAGGTGAGGGAGGGTCATGCTGGAGATTTCGAAATTCATGAAGATGGAAGTTTAAGAATGGAAGGAAGGTGGTGTACACCTGAAGCTTGCGAAGATTTAAAATTAAAAATCATGGAAGAAGGCCATAATTCTCCATATTCGATGCATCTAGGGGGTGATAAGTTGTATAAGGATTTAAAGAAGAATTTCTGGTGGGCTCGTATGAAGTTGGACATAGCTGAATTTGTTTCCAAGTGTTTAACATGTCAGAAGGTGAAGAGTGAACATAAAAGACCCCAAGGGAAAGTCCAACCTTTAGATGTGCCAGGATGGAAGTGGGATTCTATTTCAATGGATTTTGTTGTTGCTTTACCTAAGGGTAAATATGGGAATGATACGATATGGGTAATTGTAGATAGATTGACCAAGTCTGCAGTGTTCATACCTATGAATGCAACATGGTCTATGGATCAATTAGCTAAGGCCTACATCAAGCATGTGTTGAGACTACATGGAGTACCGAAGGATATTGTGTCTGATCGAGATTCTAGATTTTTGTCTAACTTTTGGCAGAAGCTACAACAAGCCTTTGGTTCGAAGCTATTAATGAGTACTACTTTTCACCCAGCCACTGATGGTCAGACTGAAAGGACCATCCAAATCTTAGAAGATATGTTAAGAGCTTGTGTCATGGAATATCAGGGTTCGTGGGAAGATCATCTAGACCTGATATAGTTCTCCTACAACAACAGTTATCATTCAAGTATAGGCTAGACCTGATATAGTTCTCCTACAACAACAGTTATCATTCAAGTATAGGCTAGACCTGATATAGTTCTCCTACAACAACAGTTATCATTCAAGTATAGGCATGGCACCATTCGAGGCTTTGTATGGTAGGAAATGTGGAAGCCCATTATGTTGGAATAAGTGAAACAGTTGTACTTGGGCCTCAATTGATTGAAGAGACAGTGCAACAAGTTAAGATGATCCAAGGAAAGATTAAGGCAGCCAAAGATCGTCAGAAAAGCTACGCTGATCTGAAGCGTAGGGAAGAAGAATATGAAGTGGGAGAAAAAGTGCTTTTGAAAGTCTCACAAATGAAGGGTGTGATGAGGTTTGGAAAGAAAGGGAAGCAAGCTTAGCCCTAAGTTTATAGGCCCATATGATATATTGGATAGAGTTGGAAAGGTGGCCTATAGACTAGCCCTACCCACTGAATTAAGCCGTGTTCATAATGTGTTCCATATATCTCAGTTGAGACGGTATATCCCAGATAAATCGCATGTATTGCAACCTGAAATAGTCCAAATTGATGAGGACTTGTCTTATGAAGAAAGGCCGATTAAGATTTTAGACAGTAAGGTTATAAGTACCCGGAATAAGGATATTAAAATCGTTAAGGTGCTCTGGTCTAATCAGAAGTCTGAAGAAGCAACATGGGAAGCAGAGGCTGAGATGCGAAAGAAATATCCAGAGTTGTTTGCAGAGGTTAGTAGTAGAGTTACGGGGGCGTAACTCCTTTTAAGGGGGGTAGAATGCGATATAGTTTCGCGCGTTTGACTTAGAACCCTATTTTTGACCTAATTTTGACTTATTTTATGAGCTATTATGTGAGCCAACTTACTTTTGTAGGAAGTTGGTGGTATATGTGAGTTACCTGCTTTGTCTCTTGCATTGCTTGCTTTAAGTTTCGAGGACGAAACTTCTTTTAAGGGGGGTAGTCTGTAATACACCGTATTTTTAGTAAGTTATTATTTATAATATTTTTTAAAAAGGTTTTATTTACTAAAAAGGCTTTTTATTAATTATAAAGGTTTTTAAATAAGCTTTTATAATAGATATGGGTTTTTCAAATAGAGTCTAGCCCAAATTAAATATTGGGCCTAAGTTCACAAATTATAATCTAAGTAGTTAGTTTAGTAAAAGTGAAGATATTTTTAAAAGGGAAAAATCAGAAAAGATTAAAAAAAAAAATATTTACAAAAAAAAGACTTGTTTTGTTAACTATCGGCTGCCAACTCACGCCGGTGAGTTGATGAAGTTGGTTAATTTTTTAATCTTTTCATTAATATGCTTCTAGACTATTTATCTTATGAAATATTCCCCTATTCTAGTTATATGATCATAAAAAAAAAAAGTGGATCTTAGCTCAAATTAATTATCTTTTCTAAAAAACCCATCTTTTAGTTCCGTGTCCTAGTACGACTCTACTTGTCCAACTAGAATAGGGGCCTCCACCCCTCATATTCTTCACACCAAATTTGAGAAATACATATCTTTTCTCAAGTTTAAACTCTCTCTCCCTCTTAGCCTACCATTATCTTCTTCTCTAGTACTTATTAATTTTCAAGGTGCGTGTTTATGTAGATCTTTAAATATTATACGGCATGCGTAGTATCATGTTTTTAGGGTTGCTATTTTGAATTGAAACGCATGTTTATATGAGTTTTACTATGAATTTTATGAGCCTTATTATGAATAGTATGAGTTTACATGAGTATGTTAAAATTTATGACTTACTATGAACATGCTACTAGTTTACAGTTAATCGTAGGTTCGCTTGTTAAAAGTTGAGCGAAATAATACGCTCGTATAAAGTGCCGTGCGTGAATTAGTACTGTGAATAAATCCACATGAAATCCTTAAGTCACTAATATTATGTCACGATTAGAGGTGTCAAAAACTCGGCCAACCCACGGGTGAACCCGCATGCGACCCAGACCCAACCTGTTCCGAGCCGAGAGTGGTCGGTTGGAAAGCCGACCCATTCCGACCCAGCGTCCACCCGCCCAGTTGAACCCGTGGAATTGGTAACCCAACCTGAACTGGGCCGACCCAGGTGGGCCCATGGCCAGTTGCACCCGTGAACAACGATCCAGACCCAACCTGTTTCCGACCCAAAACTAACCCGCACCCAACTTCACCTGCCAATGACCTAGTTAAACCCACCCAATTATCACCCAACCCAGTTAGCACCCGACCCAGTTGTGACCCAACCCAGTTATCACCGACCCAGTTATCATCCAACCCAGTTACCACCCGACCCAGTTACCACCCGAACCAACTAAACCCGATCCAAAACCATTCCGACCCAATACAACCCGGCCCAAAACCATTCTGACCCAACTTCACCATGTTATAAACATAGAGGTGGTTGAGTGGATGTGAATGAAGAATTATGAGTGGATTTAATCATCTTGTTTAAAATAAAAGTAACACCCTCATATAAGGGTGGTTTTGTGTTAATTTTCCATTTCCCTCATTTTTTTTCTTCCTCTCAGCACATGCTATGATGCTAGTAAGTAGTAAAACATTAATCTAACAAGGAAGGATTTTGATGAGACATTTCTTTTCGGTTAACTGGCATGTATAAGAGGCATAACACTAATGACTTAACTATACATTTACTCCCACCAAAAATATCATCAACCATGAACCACCTCATTTAAACCCCACAAATTCAACCGATTTCTTCCTACCCAAGTCATTCCGATACCGATTTCTTCCGACCCAAGTCATTCCGATACCGATTTCTTCCGACCCAAGTCATTCCGAAAGCCGATTTCTTCCGACCCAAGTCATTCCGAAAGCCGATTTCTTCCGACCCAAGTTATTCCGAAAGCCGATTTATTCCGACCCAAGTTATTCGAAAGCCGATTTGGGCGGACTTCACCTTATTCCATTCCGGCCCAAATTCTCCCGGCCGTCGATACCGGCCGACCCGTCCCCAACCGACCCGGTTCCGACCCGGTTCGAGAGCCCCCTCACCCGGTTGAACCCGACCCAAGTCCACCCAACCCACCCAGTTCCGACCCAGGGCACACTCTCACCCAGATTATTCCGACCCAAATCATTCCGACCCAGGTTGGGTCAACCCAAACCCACCCAGTGACCCAGATTGACACCACTAGTCACGATCATACATGTCTGTAAACTAAATTGCTAGTGTGCTAATTTCATGCGCCAATATGTTAGATCGAATTTGCATGACTTATTGGTTACTAGTACCTTACATTACCAAATATTATTAATATATATAGTTCTATCTCTATAATTAGAAGTTCAAGATTATTTCATGATTAAGTTATTAATTTTATGCCTTTTATATAGCTAAAGTTTTATATAAGAATTATTAATCTTTTAAAGGAGTATTATTTCCGAAAGATTTTTATTAGTTATATGATTTTTTTATGATTGCAATTATAAAGAGGCAACGGCTTGTTATTTATTAGCAAGAACGATATCTATGATATTTTACCCATGTACTTTTTGTATAAGTCATGTAAACAAGGTAGTTCACCTCATCATAGACTTATTTAGGAATACTAAACTTGGGGGGTGTGCACACTTTAGGAAAGGTACCTAGGCAAGGAAATGAGTTTTATTAAAGTTATATACTTTATATTATATAAGTATTACAAGTATCCAAGGAAGGTTTATGAAAATATTTGGAATGTTTAATAAAGTTTTTATATTTTCGCATATACATGTACTCAGTATTTTTACTGACACGCTTTTTATTTGTTTTGTTTTATGGCTTTGTCCCTCTGATGACCCTATTTTGGTGAGCAGACTTTACAAGTTGATTTGATGCATACTTCGCATGGGGGAGCTAGTGAGGAATAATACATAGCTTAGTTTAGTAGTTGTTATTTTTATAATTCCCTTTGTCATAGTAGCAACAATAAAGTTTTTATTTATCAATAAAGAGAAGTTATTAGTATTAGTTCCGCTGCATTGTTAAATTAGTACGTAGTTAGTAGTTTTAGCCTTTAACGTTATCACGTGGCGGTAATACTCTCAAGTTTCTCAAGTGTTTTATATTAAAATATATTCTTCAAAAAGATAGAAAGTTTGGGGTGTTACAACTAGTATTTAATTCTGGGCTATGCTTCTGGTTATTATATATTTCATTTATTAATATTTTTACTTTGAAATGATAACATCCATCATCACTTGGTTTAATGGTTAAGATATTAGTATATGTGCTTGTGACCAAGAGATCAAATCTTATACAATGCATCTTCTATTTTTTTTATTGTATGTGTGATATATGGAGTAAAACACTCTAGTGGAAAACGCCACGGGGAACTGTTATTTGTTTAGGAACGCCTTTTGATACATTAGTATAGATTTAACAATAGTTCTAAATGCTAACAATATATAGTAACTAATGGAAATATTATTTTAGATTAGCAGCCAAGGTAGTGTTCAGGCATATCTTAATATTCAAGATATTTCTTAGGGATTTTTAAAAATTATTTAAAAAAAATCACATGTGGATTACATGGAGTAAAACACTATAGTACAAAAGTGTCAGGTGGCACATTTCTTTGTTTAGGAACGCCTTTAACTATATCACTCCCTCCGTCCCATAATATAGTGCTTGTTTCTCTCTCTTGAGGTCAAATTTTAAAATCTTTGAGCACATATTCTCAATAATATATATATATATATATATATATATATATATATATATATATATATATATATATATATATATATATATATATATATATATATATATATATATATATATATATATATATATAAAAATTCATGTAGGATCTTGTTAAAAAATGTAAAAAATGAAGAGAGAGAGAGACTCTAGCCCTCAGTTCATTTTCAACAGCCCCTTTAGAAAACCTAGTTCCACGAAAAAATCCCCAATTCGATTTTGCTGCTCTTTGCAATCATGGATTCGATTGTCCTTTATCTCAAATTTCTTCCTTTGTCTGTTAATCTTCTCTATTTCAGTGAGATTAACTCAATTAATGGTTTTCCATTCAACTGCCCCTAAATCAATTAGGGTTAGTTCTGCAAAAGTGTGTAGAGTTCCCAATTCTAAAATCAAGCTGTGTCAGCTAAATTTTGTTAAAGTAGGAGTGTATTTTGCTATCTTGGCAAAATCGCTAGTTAATCTTTTGTCCTTGTGGATTAGGTGGCTCCATTTTAGGGGTTGCAAGTACAAATTAGGTACGAGGGTTAGGGTTTCTCTGAGGTTCGATGTGATGGTTCGAATTCTTCTTTGTGTGTGGGCAATTTTCTTTAATCCGTTTGGAGGTATTGTCATCATTGTAAAGGGGAGTGTGGTGGCTGGTAATCTATTTTAGTATTGCTTGCTTGAAGAAATTGGATTTGTATCCATTATTTCCATCGTCGCATTAAATGCGATAGGAAATGTCTCTCTGCTATTCTGGTATGTAATTCCAACTTTAGGGATTTGTTATTTCCTTTTCGAGTATAAAAGGTCAGTCTCTTTGTGTATATCTGGTTTCCTAATTTCATTTTCTTTCATTTATCTCACTTTTTTTATTGTTTTGTGGTGCTATTTAAAGCTATCTATCTCTGGTTTAAGTTTAAGTTATTGTTTTCTTTTGAGTATGAAATCATTCAAGGAAGTTATCCTTGAAGAGTACGCTGGGGATATTAAAGTCCCAATTTCTGCTGCTGCTGGTGATGGTGTTGCCACTGAGACTAAGCAGAATTCTGGTCTGGAAAATAAGTCTGTAAGTGACCCTCCTGGTCCCCCTACCTTCCCTGAAGCAATTATTTTAGATGATTTAACTCAGGTTAAAAAAGACATTGATGACTTATCTAAAACTTGCTTGGTTGGTAAAATGGTGGGTGCTGCTGTTGATTTAAGAACTATAATTTTCAGAACTAAGGCTGATTGGTAATTTTGCAAAGGTGATGTTGAGTATTTGGATATGGGGAATAATTGGGTGTTAATGAAGTTTTCTAATCCTGGGGATTTATATCTGGTTTGGTCAGATAGACCATGGCATGTTCAGGGGGAATTATATGTGATTTATCCTTGGAAATCTCATTTTGATCCTTATGTGGAAGAAATAAAATATGTGGATTTGTGGGTTAGGATTCCTAGGTTTCCTACAGAGTTGTTAAATTTTGATTCAGTTGCAAATATGTTGGCTGCTAATAATGTGGGTTCTCTGATTAAACTGGATACAAGATCTTTGTTTAGGCATAAGATTCGTTTTGCTCGTGCTTGTGTTAGGGTTGATATAACTGAACCCCTCTTGGAGTATGCTGAGATCTCTAGAGCTGGGGGGATTAATTGTAGTTATGTTCTTTGGTATGAAGATTTTTCTATTGGTTGTTCATTTTGTGGCTGTGATGATCATTGTATTGATGATTGCTCTCTCCTCTATCCTCCTCAAAGGGAGGTGAAAGTGATGTTTATGAAACATCCTAAGAAAAAGTGGCTAGTTGAGTTCATTCAAGGTGCTACTAGGCAAGCTAAGCCTCTTACCACTACTGAGCAAGCATTAGTGGTGGAGGCTAGGCCTAGACACATTTTAAGACCTCATCCTACTACTGGTTCGAGTATTAAGCATGCTGTGCATAAGAAAAAATTTCCTGTCAAATCTTTTTCTAGTGAGAAGAAAAATGTTGCCTCTGGTGGGATTATCTTTAAAGATGTTCCTGAATCTGCTTATTCTAAGTATGCTAATCTATCATTGCCTAAGATATCAGGAAAAGGTAAGGGCACATATTGAAGTGGTGTCCTCTGATGATGAATATGATGATGTTGCTTTCATCCCCCCCTTCTCTTGCCTCTGGAAGCAGAGCAGGGACTATTGAAGCTGTTGCTCCAGGTCCTGCTGCTGATGCTGGTCTATTGCCCCTGCTCCCTCCCTCTGTCAATGAGGATGCACTTCTTTCTCCAGTCTCTTCAAGGGTTATATTCCCTGGTGATCTTTATCCTGCTGAATTTTTGCCTGCTGTTGATGATTTTATTAATGAAAATGATGATTTGTTTGACAATGATGTGGTGCAATCTGGGTTTGATGATGATACTTTTATTCTGGAAGATCATATCAATGATGAGATTATGAAGGGTTATATCTCTCATCAAGAGTACTATTTTCATTCTCTTAATTCTGAGACCTCAATCATTAAACAGATTGAGGGGATGGGGTTTGAAGGAGATAGCCCTTCTGAGAATGCATTTGCTTCTAGTTATGCCAAGAGAAGGAAGGTGGATTCTGATGAAGAATTTGCAACATCCAACCTGAAGAGGAGCCGAACTTAGTCAAGTTCTGTCTTCCACATGCCTTTTTTGTTATGAATATTTGTTTTTGGAATATTAGGGGTAGCAAGAGACATCTTGCAATGGAGAAAGTTAAAGATTTTTGTAAGTATAATAAGGTTCATGTCATGATGATTTGTGAAACCAAAGTGTCTTCTCCTCCTTCGGAGGCATGTGTAAGACTTTGTGGGTTTCACCATTATGACTTCCTCCCATCTTTAGATTTGGCAGGTGGAATGTGGGTTCTATGGAAAGATCTTCCTAGTAACCCATTTTTGTTTAATGTGGAAATTAAATTTGCTGATATGGGTGGATTCAGGAGCAATAGCCAAGAAGGTGATGGAGCAAGAATGGGAAAAGCGGAGGGTCATCCCTCCTTAATTAGAGCGAGGCTTAAGCCAAAGTCTTTCATTTCTATCTGAATTATGTGATGGATAATTCTAATGGCCAAGTCAAGTGAAGTTATAAAGGAAACAAATGCCAAAAAGAGAGGGGCATCTGCTAAACAAACCTCAAGTGGATCATCGTTTTCAAGCATTGAGCATTATGCGGTAAATTTCATTCTTTGGAGTGGAGATTATGATTGCATTTTTTAGGTTTCCATGCTATTTATGAATGTATTTCACCTTTGCCTTTTATTTATATATTAGTTCACTAAAATCTGGTTCAAAGGATGCAACATGCAAATGCGAATTGCCATGTCCTTGATTCTTCTCTGTATGTTTCGGTGACTGTATATACATGTACTTATGCCTTTCATTGCTGTCATATTTTCACTCGAGGATCTAGGATTCTAACTGGCTTCTAAATGACTACATAGTTGTTGATCAATGTCCAAAACCTGTCAAAGAAGTGTTAATAGCGATGAAAGCAAAGATTCCAATTAGTCTAATTCTCACCCTGTAATTTTATTTTATTGATATTATCCACACCAGTTTTGATCTGATCTACCAAATGGGTTGTCGTATGTTAACAAAAATCAAAGTGATTCTGCGTTAAAGAACAGTTCTATTACTGGATTCTCCTTGGATGCTTGAAATCCCTTTGTCAAGCAGTAGCTAATCTAATGTAATTAGAATCCCTCAGTCATTCTATTTTCTTTTTTGGTTGACCTTTTGATTGATTATGTGTTTTATTTGTTCTTGATGCAGCTTAAAGGAGAGAAACACGCTAGGGTGAGTTTCATTCTCTCTCTTCAGGCCTATAACACTAATCGAAATTTTGGGTAAGATTAATTTAAGTTGTAACATATAAATTAGTTGATTATTATTGATGCTATGATAAATATAAACATAGAAGCGGCAACTTACTACATTTGGATTTGGATTAGAAAATAGTAGAGGTTAGAGACGAATAATGAAGTAGGGAAGAGGAGATAGACTGACAAAAAGAGGGGGGAAGACTGAAAGAGAGCTTAGAGAGAATTTTGTTCAATTTTATAATGTGTTTCAGTTATATCAATGCCGCTTTCATATCCCCATTGTTGATTAAGCAAGTCTTTATCAGATGAACTCAACCATAGTAAACGAGTGAGAGGGTCAGAATGGGAGGGGGAGGGGGAGCAAGTAGAAAAGACTTTCTAAAATTTGCAAAATCAGAAAAGTATAGTGAGAGGAGAGAGAAATGAGTGCTTTTGAGAGAGCAAAGAGAATAAGTAGTAAGAGATGATCTTAAATTTACAAAATTATATACAAGATTAAGAGGGGAAGAGAGAACCGGGGGGGGGAAGGTGAGAAAGGTGGGGAAAGGGAATTGAGTTCTTCGTCATTTCAGGCCTATAACACTAATCAAAATTTTGGGTTAGATTATTTTAAGTTGTAACATATAGATTAGTTGATTATTGTTGACGCTATGATAAATATAAACATAGAAGCGTGCAACTTACTACATTTGGATTCGGATTAGAAAATAGTAGAGGTTAGAGAAGAAGAATGAAGTCACGGAAGAGGAGGTAGACTGACAAAAAGAATTGGTTGCCTAATGCCAAAAAGAATAGAGACGTCTCTAGCATTGAATTCCATGAAAAGCCATGTAGAATATTTTGCCTTTTATGCTCTTCATATCATAATTTTGCTCGAGATTTCTAGATTAATGTGTGCACTTAAAAGATATCTTAGGATAATCAAATCCAATTTGTAAGAGCGCCGACCTTCATGTAGAGAAGTTTGAGATATATCCTTGAATAGGAAAAACATAATGTGGGCCATAGAGGAATTTGGGCCACACAAACCCATCAATGAAAAATTAAAACAGTTTTATTTACCCCGGCAATGTGATGGTTGATATACAAGATTGTGCATATAATGTGAGAGGGGAGGGAGCGGAGGGGGTGGAGAGGAGAGGAGATGGATCGGAGGTGGTGAGAGAGGAGGGGAGATTGAGGGGGAGATTGAGTGGGGAGGGAGCGAAGAGTGGAGGATGAGAGGGTAAGATAAGAGGGAGCCACGATAGGGGGTGAGAGGGGAGGGAGCGGAGGGGGTGAGAGGTGAGGGTGGTGGGGAGTGAGGGGGGAGAGTGGGGGGGGGGTGAGAGGGGAGGGAACCTTTTCACACATTTGTTTTTGCAATCTTGGGGGACGGTGCGCATGGTTTCATGATATTCATACAGTAAATATTGATTACGCACTGCATTAGAGTTTATTAGACACTATTATTGTTGTTTACTAACTCTCATTAGTAGAAAACCTTTAAACGTTAAATATGAAGGCATGTGCTTGAGTACTATGCATATAAAAGGGGGAAAGGGCATGGGTTGGTGGCTTGAACCATGGCTAATGATCATATTAATTAGCATGGCAACTACAAGAGATATCTACTTGCTTTCTTTTAATGGGAGTTCACTCCTTTCTAGGCCACAGTGCATGCTTGCATCTTGAAATAAACACATCATTTACACTACCTTACCTAACATGCTTAAATAGATAGCACAAACTTGGTCACACACTATTATTGTTGTTTACTAACTCTCATTAGTAGAAAACCTCTAGACGTTAAATATAAAGGCATGTGCTTGAGTACTACGCATATAAAAGGGAGAAATGGCATGGGTTGGTGGCTTTAACCATGGCTAATGATCATGTTAATTAGCATGGCAAGTACAAGAGATATCTACTTGCTGTCTTTTAATGGGAGTTCACTCCTTCTATCTAGGCCACAGTGCATTCTTGCATCTTGAAATAAACACATCATTTACACTACCTTACCTAGCATGCTTAAATAGATAGTACAAACTCGGTCACACAGTCAATGCAATGCTTACTTGGGTTGTTGTTTTGTACCGCAAGGAAACCAACAAGAAACTCATTGAAGCACCTTAATAGTCATAGGTTCACTTTTGTACACTGTGGTGAACCATATGGTTACAACTGCAACTTTCAATAGGTTCCACCGCATGCTTTTGTCATGGAAGAACAACAGTTGGTTTGCACTGGATCACGTTAGAAAAGAACATTATGGCCACAATTTACCTTGCTGTTTTGCTATTTCCATTTGTCTATTGTCCTTGAGATATCTAGGTTTTTGGGGTCCCCTAAACTCGTTGTGCTTTTCATTTGTACCAAAAAATTCAAGTAATATAGTGACATCGCTAATTCCTCTTTGGTCAAATATGTTTGCTTTTATTAAATGAATAGCATTGCAATGCGTAAGACTGAGTCACATCCATACAACTGAGTCACATCCAATAGTGTTTGAAATGAGAATTTCAAGTTGAAGCTAGGTAGAAATGAGGCTCATAGACTATGTTCATATTATCTTAAAGGATATCTGCTACCCATGCTTGTCTTAAATGTTTTATTTAGCTATGCTTTCAATTTAGCTTAATGGGAAAAGCCTGAATCTGGCAGCCACGCTGCTTTTTTACAATCTAAATCTTAGTTCTCATCCATACCACTGTACAATGCCTGTTTTCTATAGAAAAATATGGTGGTGAATATGATGAGGAGAAAGTTGACAGAGGAGGTTTGCAAAAGAAAGGAGATGAAAGGGTGGAGGAGGCTGAGGAAAGTGATACACCCTAAAATAACTCAAGAAATTGATCTTTTGATCTGTTTTGTAGACTATTGGCAAGTATGTGCGTCCACAGTTGATACGATAACATTAATTGCAATTGAATATCTTATCTTCTTTAGTGTGCTGTACTGCTGTTGAGACATTTTACAAAAGGTCCTTCCAGACGATGCTCATTCCAGGTGCAATGGACAAGTACAAGGTAACAACGTAACCTCCCGTCATCATGTTTTACCATTCAACTAATTTCTCTTTACTTGGTTTTGTTTATATGGGGCTATGGGTTGTGATTCCGTGAAGTGTGTAGAAGTGCTACCTCCACTACATATTATTACTTATTTTCAGTGCCACAAATGTTACGGAAGTATAGAGTGTAGAAGTGCTGCATGTACGGTTCATGTAGTTCAGTAGCCTTAGACTTTGTCATCTCCAAATAGTCAACTTGCCAAATTCGTTTCTCAATAGAAAAACTTGAAAATTGTCTCCTACTCTGGTCTTTTTAGTGCTTGAATTTCCTCATGTTTGCACTGCAACAGCTGGCTTCCTTCGCAGTGGTGGAAACTCAGCAGGATGGAGGTCAAACATTGTCTAGCTTATTTGGCATTATGTCTTGTTTAATGCAGAAAACAGGGAAAACGTTCGAGGTTTGCAGATTTCTACAGGTTGTGAACAGATTAGGAAGATGTGAGGAATTTGAGCCTTATATGTATGGAAGGTGGTGTTATTACCGTCAGAGGATCTTGCCTTTTGTGCTTCTATTTTTCCTACGAGTCATCTGCGTTGGAGTTCAAATTGCAGGCTACCGATTATCATGGTGAGGAATTTGAGGGCCGGAGCGCAAAACTATCGAGGGAAGAGAAAGTTGGTGAAGTTGGACTCCAAAGCCATCCATACTGCTACGGGAGCAAGCTTGGTGTGTCCTCTTATTGTCTGGTGGTCAGGGAGTATTGTGATATTACTTTTTTTTGTGCTGTTCAATATCATATTATTTTGTTGTCGATTGTTCAATATCATATTTTTTTTTAATATTACTTTTTTGTGCTGTCCTATCCTATTCCTACTGCTACTGTGAGTGAATGTAAGGTGTTTTGCACGAAGATGAAAGGCGATTGACAGCTGTAGTTGGCTGAGTTTAAGTATGGTGATGAAAGGAAATATGTTTTTGAGGATACTGTGCAGTCCTAGAGGTCTGCTCAGGTTTGAATTCCTTTGAATTTGTGCGGAAACTTTCGCATTAACTTATACAAGGCCGGTCTCACCACAACATTTTGGTGCAATCATTCTGCAATCACTCTATATTAATAAATGGCCGTTTTCGTGTCGATTTTGAATACATTTTCTGTTTTTATGCAACATTAGCTTGGAAATGAGTACTTAACTTTGTAGTATGACGATTAATGGCTGTTTCTTTTAGGTGAGGAGTATGTCATTGGGTTTGTTTTTGTCATTGATATAGATTTCTTGCTTGGTGTTTTGTTGTACAAGCAAGATAAGATGGGCCACTGGTTGTAGGAATGCTACCTCCTTTTGCAATTCAGTCCAAAGAAACTCGAGCAATGGAGCAAGTGCCAGGCATTGTACTATTGGCATTGAACCGCATATTTCTACTGAGTGTTTAATACTTCTTGATACCTAGGTTAATTTTGTTTCTAATTATTACCTCAGCAAACTATGATGTAGTCATTTGCCCTTTTCCACCTTTTTTTTTCTTATGGGTATGTACTCTTGATAATGAATATCTTTTGGTAATCTGCATGCTCCTTTATTCTTCAGGATGCTGAGTACGAAATATCATTGATTTCTACAGAAAGGGATAAGGTTGTCAATGAGCTTCAAGCTGCTTTGACCAATTATGATATAGAGCTTTCAACACGGTACTTATTATTGTTTTTTTGTTGTCATTGTTATTGTGAGAAAGCTATTTATTTATGAAAAATATCCATTTATGATATAAATTGTGAGACTTAGCTGGTCGTCATTTTACATACTGAAAATGTACCTCTAAACAAGCACCAGAACATCAATATAAGGATTACTCTCATTGGTAATTCTACTATTAAAACTAATCTAAATAATGAACTCTATATAATTTTCTAAATAGGAGATTAACGGTTAACGCTATCTTGTTCTATTAAATCTATCAAACAATTTTCTCCTGCCTTTGCATGGTGAGCGAATACTTGATGCCTGTTAGGTGGACATTCGGTATTAGTAAATGGTTGTCATCATATGTTATTTTTGAAAATAGATGATCAACATGCCAGAACCAAGGATTTCAGTTTACACTTATTTAAATCTTGTATCTGAAAGATCAATAGGCATCAACACCAGATGGCTCTTAAGATACTTGACAGATAGATTATAGAGTGAGATTTGGTGGTTCTGTGCAATTGGCTTCAGCTTATGGCAGAATATATGGATAGTTAAAAGTTATTGGAAATATCTGCTCATCTTACTATCTTAGATTCAGATAACTGCAGATTCTTGAAATTGATGCGTGACAACCCCTTTTCTTTTAATTTTAATACTAGAATCGGATTAAGCTACTCTTAGTAGTTTTCGCTTTCTTGGGGGGCCGCGCGCTTAGTAACAGTGGACTTACTGTTTTACCCTTTCAACTTCCTGGAATTGCTGGCCTGCCCTTACTCTGCCTCGTGTCTCTTTTGTCTCCTATTCTTTGCATCTCCTCTCCTCTCTGTTCCTCCTCTTCCTTTCTCTCTCCTCACTCCCACCAAAACCCCCGCCTTCAAAACCCTCTTCGTTTCTGACCAAATTCATTCACATCAAGATTGAATAACTTCGAACATTCTCTCCGTTCACCGGCGACTATCAGAAGAGCAATTATCTTCTTCAAGTTTCTGTCTCCTCCGCATTTCCGGCGCATAGGAAAACTCGTTAGCAAGGTTTCTTTCTCCTACTTCTTGTTTCCATGTACCAATTGAAATCGATGTGAAATTCCATGAAAAATGTCGTGATTTGACAATTAGGTTTTGTTATTTGATTGAAATTTTTTGGTTCAATTGAAATTAGGTTTTGTTATTTGATTGAAATTTTTTGGTTCAATTGAAAGTAATAACCTAATTGTGTTGATTAGAGATCGTGATTTGATTATGTGAAATGCAATGAGATATTCAATTTAGAATTTCCTCTGATTGAAGTTTGTTGATAAACTTTGAGTGCATGAGGTATTGAGGACGATTTGGTAGCAAATTTCAGGTGATTCTGGTCACGTTGTTGTGTTAATTAGTTGATCTTGATCTTGATTTGGTTCTGATTGTAGTTTTGATTCATTTGAGGCAGCGTACACTGTCTGAAAAACTCTCTCTCTTTTAGTTTTGAACCCTCCATCTTCGTCTTCCTCCTTAACCTAGATAATTTGCCTTCATTTTCGTTCAGGTTTTCTCATTTTTACTTTTTTTGGGTGCATCTTTTTCTTTTTTGAGTAATAATTTGGATTTTATAGGAAATGTGCAGGGCAAGTATCACACCTGGGACAATGTTGATTGTATTAGCTGGGAGGTTTAAGGGAAAACGAGTTTTATTTTTGAAGCAATTCTCATCTGGGTTACTTCTAATTACTGGTTAGTTTTGTTTTTCATTCATTTGTTATTGAAATTTCGATCTTTTAGTGAACCCATTATAGTTTGCAGTTTTAGGTAATTGGAATTGTCGATGTTTTATTGGTAAAAGCTTGGCTCTTAAGGACTAGGATCATTGAAGTTATTTATTATCGAGTTTTATCTGTATGTAATTTCTGATTTGTATTCAAAGAATTGAGTTAATATGCCTTGGTAAATTTTCTTGGATGGATTGCGGATTATATGTTCTTTTTGGAATGGCAAATTAGTGCATTAGTCTAATCAGGATTTGGCCAAACGTAGTGCATTAGTCTAACCAGGACTTGGCCAAGGTTGATGCTGAATGTTTAAGTCTTTAATTGTTATCATTCTTCTATATATTATTTCATTGTATTTTTTGAAAAATTGACATTAACAGTATGGGAATTTTGAGACGAGCCAAATGGTTACTTGGTTAGAGTTGCTAGAAATGTTAACGAGTCCATGTGATGGCTTTATTTCATGTGCTGTAAGTTTGAACTGGTGTTGCATGTCATTGATCTTTAGTTCCCATTTAGAGGATTATAAAATTGGGTGAGCTGTGCTTCATATAGTTAGATTGGCGATCACGGAAGACAAGTTTATCCCTGTACTCTTTTGGTGTTGGGTGTGAGTTTTGTTTGCCGAAAGTGGATGGAATGTGTGCTTGTTCTACGTAATATCAACTGAATTATGCCTTATTTAATGATTTTGCTTTTACACTACATTTTTCTCCCATTTGATTTTTTCAGTAGCCGTACAATAAGAATTGAAAAACTAGGTCCTTTCTCTTGCTTTAATAGCAAGATCACAGGTTGGTTAAACTAATTTTGTGATGCAACTTCATAGCACTTGAGAGAGTTAAGGAACAAACTCCATTTGAGTGACAGCCAAGCTATTAACCAACTTCCTCTTTCTAACTCTCTCTCTAACTCTAACTCTAACTCTAACCCTAACTCTCTAACTCTAACTCTAACTCTAAATCTTACTCTAACTTCTTATTCTACAATTTATAGATGGTCGTTTCCCACACAATTCTTTCACCTTCCCTGTCCCCTTCTCCTTCTCTCTCCATCCCTTTCTCCTTCTCTCTCTCTCTCTCTCTCTCTCTCTCTCTCTCTCCCCCTCTCCTTGTTGATGCTTTCTCTACCCATAATAACTTTGCCTTCGCCCAATTTATTTTCTCCACTCTTGTCTTTTATGTATATTATGTGAATATATATAGAAAGTCTTTTCCTACTTACTTTCATTTCTGTCTTGCAAGCCTTAATTTCCCTCTCTTATCCACACCCAACCTGCTAACTTCATATTTCTACAACTTATAGAATGTCATTTCCTACACAAATCTTTCACCTCCCATCTCCCCCTCTCCTTCGCTCTCTCCCTCTCCCTCTCACTTTAATTTCCCTCCCAATATCTCCCTCTCCCTCTCACTCTCCCTCCCAATCGCGCACGGTCCCCCAAGGTAGCAAAATTTAGTAATTAAAATTTATAGAGTTATTATTTTGGACAAAATATCTTAATTATTATTGGTTAATGTAATACTTCCTCCACTCTTTAATAATTGCAACATGTAGTGATTGCGCATAGCATATATGAGCATGAGCCCAATTAAATGATATTTAAGAATTTGTAATCATTACTAAAGGACATAGTTCCAAAGCTGACAAAACTTGTAAGAAAATTAACATAGAAGAGTCAACACTATAATTTAAGGGCATTACTATTTACCGCCCGTATTTACTAAAAATCACCCGTATTTTTTCTTAAATAATCCTAAACTACCCCTACAAATACTTGACCCTATACCCCATGCCCCATCACTCTCACTCACTCCCACCATAGCCACCACCACCACAACCACCACCGCAACCACCACCACGCAACCACAACCACACCGGAACCACCGGACATTCGGCGACCACCACCGTAGCACAACACCACACCGGCGACCAACAACACCGCACACCACCACACCGACGACGACCTCACCGGAAGCACACCACCACAACTCGCCGGAAAAAGCATGGGCCCAAGGAAGAAGGCAAAGGAAGTCGGAGAATCATCAACTCAGGTTAGTTTTGTACTTATTTGTTGTTAAAACCGACCCCTAAGCCGGAAATATGTAGTGATTAACCCCCCCGCGAAAAAGTTGGTGAGAAAAAAAAAAATTCGAAAAATGCGAGGCAACGGATAGAAAATCCGTTACCATCACACGGTATGTATAATGATTATACTATTATTTTCTGAAAATAAGTATGAGCAAGTATGTTTTCATCTGATGGTGAGTGTATTTTGATTCAATAAAGAATCCAATTGTGTATTATGCGAGATGATCTCACAAGTTTCTTTTTTGGAATGTATATTAATGCATTAAATAATATAGAATAAAAGGGAAATTAAATCAAACTTGTATTGTAAACTTTGAATGCTATGAGTTATAATGAATTTGATTTGTTTTTTTTTTAATTTTGTGTTATCAATGTGCGTTATTATTTAGATAACTTGAAAGGCTACTGTAATGTAGGCGAGTACAATAGAAGTTGTGTTTTTTTTGAGTCGTGGTAGTTTAGGAGCTTGTGGCGGAGAATTATCCATTCAGGTACTCTAGCAAATGAGGTTCCTATGGTGCACGATTAAGGGGTGCTTATTTCCACAAGCATTAGCTTTTTCTATTTTATTTTTAGAGATATTTGGATCAATAACCAACCCCGGCTAGGCTACTAGATTGTAGGGTACACCAACCTAAAGACGACTAGGTACAAGCCTTAACAACCAGAAGATATCTGACATGAAGGCCCATTGCCATGACAAAAGAAATCACCTAACGTATTGTTGGGACGAGGATTAGAACCCTAGGTAAAGTCTTGAAATTTATGTTGGTACTTCATTGAGCTACCACATCATCCTCCAACAAGCATTAACTATAGTAAGACAATGATGCACTTAGGATTTGTTAGTTACAACTTACAAATAACATATCAATTGGCAAATATATACATTAGTCAATTTTTATTGATTCTTCCTCCGTTCTTTTTGTGTTGCAACAATTGAATTTCTACTATTCATCCACCACCTTTTCACTATCTATTGTGATTTTTATGTAAGGGAAAATATAGTCATTGTGGTTTTTGTGACATTCGACTCACAATGCACTCTCAAAATATCATTTTTTATATTTTTTTACTAAAAAGTAATTAAGGATATTAATAGTTAAAAGTAAGGCATTAACAAGCTTGAAAACTCAATTGTTGCAATAAAAAAAGAACGGAGGAAGTCAATTTTGCTAAAATATTTAATCATTAAGTGACTAATTAATTTTCACTACCTTGGGGGACCGTGCGCGATAGCGCACGGGCCAACAACTAGTCAAACAAAAAGAGAACTTATGGAGCAAACTGCTAATTCTGGCAATTGTCGTCCCCTTGCACATTATCACCCCAGTCTTTGGGGGGACCACTTCCTCAATTACACCCTCCCTGATGAGGTACTCCTTTCGTTTTTTTTTACTTGCTACATTTCTCATATATGGATGTTTCTTTTTAATTGCTTCATTTCCTTATTTGGGGTACTTGGCCCACCATAAAGTATTACTATTATACTTCCTCCGTTCCATAATAAGTGAAACATAGGGATTGAGCACAAGATTTAATAAACATCACTTTCAAAAGCCAAAAAGTCATAAAATACCCTTTTCATTATCAAAAGGAGGAGAGAGAAAAGCAAACCACACAAGTTTGTGATGGGTAATCTTGTCATTTTGTCACTTTTTTTCATTTAAGGTATGTTTCACTTATTTTGAAATGTTCTAAAATAGTAAGTGTTTCACTTATTATGGAACGGAGGAAGTATTTGTTTTTCTCTTTTTCCACCCAAAAGTACTACTTTTTCACCTTTCTCTATTATTTTATATTAAATGGCTCAAAAAATACCCTCCCAAAAGCTTGAAAGTGACGTTGCCTTAATTGTTGTGCATTATCAAATGTAGCAAGTAAAAAAAACAGAGGGAGTAACTTGTGAGCATATAAATAGACAAATACATACAATTTAAGGGTAATAGAAAAAAACGATATTCGAGAGGGGGAGCAGGTATGTGGATAATGACTATAAGTTAATTCTTTCAGGTATGTGGAATAACTTGGTGTCAAAACCCAAATAGATTTTTTTTTTCTTTGCAGAATCTATCCCATGTGTCACCAATGGTCCAATATTAACTCTTATGCACTAGATTCTTAATTACGAAAAGCACTTGGGAGGAAGAAAAATACCGAAAAATATTGATTTCTACAAAAATATATTTTAGACCTCCTTACATATAGTATTTCTACTTTAAATTGTAACTTACTAAATATTATAAAAATTTTGATTTGAAAATATACGTTGAGATTAGACAAATTTAATAACATAGAAAAAATTGAGTAACTGTGGGATGTGTAAATAATGCAAAGTAGAAAAAAAAATGCAAAGTAGAAAAAAAGTGGAAAAAATAAGTTAAAATAGCGGGAGTAACTAATAGCCGAGCGGCCCAGCCATACTCGATTTATATAATATAATCTATGTATAAAAGAAGCTCTAAGTTAAAATGTAATTATTCATTTAATTGGTACTCCCTGCCTTTGTCTGATTTCCCACTTTTCACATTACTAGTTGTTGGCCCGTGCGCTATCGCGCACGGTCCCCCAAGGTAGCGAAAATAGTGGTAAATAACTAAATGCAAGTATTAGCATTATTGATTTAAGCAAAACCAAAGCATGCGTAACTTGGTAGTTAGTAAGAGAAAGTAATTAGATAGCATAGCATATATGCATATAACCCTTGTTAGTGCAAGCTATTTTTGGGTTGCAAGAAATGTGGAGGGTCTTTCGCATCCTCTATAATGTCCTTGAGTCATTATTATATCTGTTATAAGAACTCATTCATGCCTATCAAAAAAAGAGATTAGTTTATATTAGGCGATGATTAACTATAAGGGCCATATTTTTAACATACACCATTGGATTACAGCAAAACAATAAGCAAAAGGGTTTTTTGGGTGGGTGATGTAGTAGCTTAATTTCCAGGCTTCGTAGCATCTTCGGTGGTAAGTGCGTTCCCTTAAGGAGGCAAAATCTAATTAGTGTTGCTCTAATGGCATAAAAATCTTGATAATGTAATTTAAATTTTGTATTTGCAAGAACAAACTTAATTATTTCTTGCAAGTATACTTTTATTTATATTATAACATTCGCATAATCGAGTAACAATAAATGCAGAGAACTAAATGTTAAACATTAGCATAATCGAGTAAGGGAAAATAAAGGCATCTAAACTTGGTAGTTAAGATAAGCTAAGTACATTGCATAACATATATTCTTATTGAAAATTTTACAATAGCTTTCTTCAAAAAACGCTATCATAAAGAATAAATAACAGCAACAAATGCCTCCACATCAACAGTAGTTTATTTATGTTAATATACTTATGGATAAATCTTCCTCATTTTGTGTGTGTGTGTGTGTGTGTGTGTGTGTGTGTGTATATGTGTGTATATATATATATATATATATATATATATATATATATATATATATATATATATATATAAATCTTACTTTATTTTCTGTATTTATATCTGTGATTTAAGAACTTATAAAGTATTTATCTTTTTAGTATCAGAATGTATAATTTTTTTTAGTATCATAATATATTATTTCATATATTATAAAGCTTGATTTCGTATATTATATATAAGGTTTAATTGCCATATTATTTGTCGTCCATATTTGCCGAATATCGTCCATATTTATACGGTATTTTTCTTTTTTTCTCCCTCTCCTCAACTTCTTCCCTCCATAACAACACCACCTAGCCACCATTACCACCCCACCCCCGCCGCCTACCCCAACCTCCCGCCAACCCCTCCACCCCCCACCCCACCCCCACAACAAGAGCCCCCGCCACACCACACCCACCCTCCCCACACCCGCAGCCCCCCTCTCCTATCCTTTCGCGAGCGCCGCTAGTCCCCTCCTCTCCCCCTCCCTTCACGCCGCGCCGCCCGGGCCCCCTCTCCCTCCCTTCGCGTGCGCCCGCCCGGGCCCCTCCTCCTTTCTTCGCGCCACAAAGGTTCAACATAATCAGGACTTATATTATGGGACGGCGGGAGAGTAATATTGTGCCGGAAATATATTGATAAATTTTGAAGCTTGACTAACCAAAATAGTAAAATTACACGTTAAAAATAGCAAAAGAAGAAAAGACATTTAGCTAAGAGTAAGTAAAGGTTCAACATCCCACCTAAAGACTCACAACTATTACACATTTTCGCCAAAATCTTGGAAATTCCTCACATAAGAAAATTGACAAAGAGTAAAGACAAAATGTTTGTACAACTAATACTAAACAAAAGGAATGTCAAGTAGTTTAATTGCTAGGCTCAACATTAGCCTCACTTTTAGGCGCGGATGTAAACTGATTTGTAGGTTGTGTAGCATACTGATTTATGGCCTTAGAACCTAATCTTTAAGTACAACTCTCTTGAGGACCCATTGCACGACATTGCTCTAGGTAAGAGTTATCTTCGGGCCTACTTCAATCAGGAATGAGACATGCACAACAGTCCTTCGACAACTTTGAAGCCTTGCGGGACATTGTTCCAGGTAAGAGTTATCTTCGGGCTTACTTTGATCAAAATATGGGACGTGCGCAGCATTTCCTGGCTAGCTTTAAAGCCTTCATTGAACGCTTATTAATTTGGTCTAAACACCGACATATAACTTAGATGTACACTCTTAAATAAACACGGATGTTTCTTGTTATTCTCTAAGTATGTAAACCTCGTATAATCATATTGGGAAGATATACAATATATGATTTCTATGTGTATGAGTTTCATACGTATCATAACTTCACATGGTATACAATAATAATGGCATCACTTTTCAACTCCATATTTTTTTAACACAAATTGAGAAATCATATTAAAACAACATGAAGGCTACTGTCATACAAAAGTCACTGATAATTAGAATATTAAACACATACAACTTAAAAATATAAACCACCATCAAAGATCTATTAATAATCTCAAGGAGCATGAATGGAGCTAAATTGGGTGGGTTAAACTAACATTCCTTCTTGTAATCATTCATCACACAAGCCGGAGGAGCAAAGTGCTGCCCCCCAAGGTAGTAAAATCTTATTAGAGAATCGATTGCCTAATTATCTTAATCATAGATTTTTTGAATTAACTCAATGCAATTTGATAAAAGTATTAGTTATCTTCTCTTTCAAAACTTATATCAATAATGTCATTTCTTCCAATTTAGCCAAATTTCTTAACATCAATACCTCTTCATCATATGTTTTTATCTATTCCTTTCTTCAGTTAGTTGTGTTCCCACACTAACATACCCATCATTAAGCAAAACAATATTGGTAAAATATGACTCATCCAATATAAAAGGGTGCAAATGTCTCTCGAGCTCCATAGTGAGGATATGCGGGCCCACTCGACATGAATTGTCTCCTTCCTAAAGCTGCAATGATGATAACAAAACTAATTATTGGATGACAGCAAGGAAGAAACAAATTATAAACCAAATAGCATCAAGTAAATAATACAATATGCTTGCAAAAGCTAGAACATAATAGAAAATAGTACCCTCAAACATGTTTAATGATGATAGGTAAGATATATCTAATTATGATGATAAGAGATAGTGGTTGAAAACTCAAAAGACTTGCATTGGATATAGTTTGACATAAAAGAAAGCACCATACGAACCATAAGCAACAGCTAGGTCTTTTCAGTACAAAAGTCGAGTTTCGATGCTAACTCTCATATATAAATGAAGTCCTTGCAATGTAATTTTCACTTATCAATTATGACAATATTTCAACACTTTCTTCCACTTTCCATACATTTTCTTATCATGATCCTAATCTACATCAGTAAATTTGACCTGTGCTAATCAAGTTTTTTTTCATAGGACATAAAAATGCAGTAAGTTGCACGCTTCTATATAGCATCGATAATAATCAACTAATTTATATGTTACAACTTAAAATAATCTTACCCAAAATTTTGATAAGTGTTATAGGCCTAAAATGACGAATAACCCAATTTCCTTTCCCCGCCTCTCTCAACTTCACCTTCTCTCCCCCGACCCTATCTTCCCCTCTTAGTTTCGTATACAATTTCGTAAATTTCGATCATCTCCTACTACTCTCTATGCTCTCCCAAAAGCTCTCTTTTCTCTCTCCTCTCACTAAACTTTTTTGATTTTGCAAATTTTAGAAAGTCTTTTCTACTTGCTCCCCCTCTCCCATTCTAACCCGCTCACTCGTTTACCTTGGTTGAGTTGATCTAATAAAGACTTGCTTAATCAACAAGGGGGAACAAGAAAGCGTTATTGATATAACTGAAATAAATTATAAAATTGAACAAAACTCTCTCTCTAAGCTCTATCTCACTCTTTTCCCCCTCTTTTTGTCACTCTATCTCCTCTTTCGTGACTCCATTCTTCTTCTCTAACCTCTATTATTTTCTAATCCAAATCCAAATGTAGTAAGTTCCACGCTTCTATGTTTATATTTATCATAGCATCAACCATAATCAACTATCAACTAATATATGTGTTACAGCTTAAAATAATCTTACCCAAAATTTCAATTAGTGTTATAGGCCTGAAATAACAAATAACCCAATTCCCTTTCCCCACCTCTCTCACCTTCACCTTCTCCCCCCCTCCCGTTCTCTGTTCCCCTCTTAGTCTCGTATACAATTGCGTAAATTTAAGATCATCTCTTACTACTTTTTCTCTCTGCTCCCTCAAAAGCACTCATTTAAAGAAGAACATATGGTTAATGCAGCCTAAATATTTGAGAATTCAAAACCCATAAAAACATTACTAAACAAGAGCTTAATAGAATTCAAATGCTTACTGCTGAAGGCCGGACTCCACCAAGTGCCATGTACAAAGACAGGTTTCCAACAGGTATACCCATTCCCTTAACATCTCAATCAAATCCATCATATATTGAATCCAACCAAAGAAAGAAAGGTCAAGTAAGACGAAAATATCCTTTGTTTTCCACTTTCTTGTTCTTTGAATCTTTCACACTTAGAAAAATTCAAAAAAAACATGCTCAAATACCTGACAGCCAAGGTCTCCTAGTCTAAGGATAGGCTCACCATCAGTAACCACTATAACTTGAATATTCCTTTCACGCCAGTTCTTCAAAATCTCAAGAATCATTCCCCTGTAACACCAAATACGTCAACCTCTGACTTCTTAAAACATAAATGAAAGTACAATTTGCAAGTTTCTATTCACTAATAAAGAAGGGAAAAATGATGCAAGCCATATGTTGCACCTAAACGAATAACCAAATGAAACAACTCAAATTTGCAAGTTTCTATTCACTAATCACTTAAATTTTGTCCTTTATTGTGCCTTCTCACATCTGGAATTATTTGTCTCACATCAGTATCTTTAATATAATGCTCATAGTTCTCAAGTAAGAGATTTGTAGAGTCAATTCTAGTGTTTTTGGAACGTTGGCTTGTTCCCTTAAAGGTTTTGCCCATTCCTCTAAACTTGTTAGTAGTTTAGTACCCTAGAATAGAATATTGATAAGCTTAATGATGTTAGTCATATGGGAAGTCTAATATGAGTCTGGGCTCAGATTATATGAATGCATTTCTCCTTAACTTGGTTCATGTATATGGCCGGGTTGGTATATATTAGTGCTTTTAATATGTTTTTTTTAGTGTTAGCTCTATGGATATATCTATCTACTAAATTCCAATGCCTCTAAAGCATCCCCGTCTCGTGTTCATGCTGATATGCAGCCTAATCATTGCAATAATAGAGAGCCTATAATCAACTAACCATATAACCAAGTTTTCATTACCCCTTTTTCCTTTTTCTAATATGTTTTTTTTAGTGTTAGCTCTATGGATATATCTATCTATTAAATTTCAATTCAGATATAGTCAGGAATATAGTCAGAGCAAATTAATAATCAACCTTCCCACATTGTAACAATAAGAACATAACCTCGATGCCTCTAACGAAGCTCAGCCCTACCAGATATACAACCTCAATTTTGCAATAACCCCAATGCCTTTAAAGCATCCCCTCTCCCTCTCCATCTCCCCATCCCTCCCCCTCTCTATCTCCCTCTCTGCATCTCCATCTCCCTCTCCCTCTTCCTTTCCCTTTGCCTCTCTCCATCACCATCTCCACCTCCCTCTCCCTCTCCCTCTCGAAATTTTCACCAGTTACATAATGTACTTATTTTATAAGGAAGGACAGCTAATACCACAACAAGAGATGAACGGAAACTAAAAGTAATACCTCGTACAAATTCGACGACTATTGCAGATAAACCTGATTTGACATAAATCAGATGCACGTTGGAGCAAATAGTGTGTGTGTGTGCGCGCGCGCGTTATGGTAAGGCGAGCCTCGTGACTAAGGAAAAGTTAAAAAGGGAGAGAGACGAAGAAGATTGAGGAAGTGAGAATAGAGTGGAATTATCTAGGTTAGAGAGGACTGAGGGAGGATGAAGATGGAGGGTGCACAGGAATTTTGGGAGGGATACAATCAGATCCAAGAGTAAAGAAGACAGAAGGTTATTTTCGTAATAACAGGTGGAAGGGCAAAAAAGGAAGGCCACTGCTGATAAGGAATAGTGCTTGGGGACTTCTTTTCGGATTAGGAGAAAGGACCGGCAGAGAAATAAACCATTTGTATCTCATTGCGTAAATGCAGTAAAAGCCTAATTTTTTTTTTTTTTGAAAGTTTGTGTCATTTGTGGAATTGCAAACTGAATACACTAATGGCTTGTTTGGGATAGCTAAAGATATATTAGTGGGTAGTTGGGACAATATCCCATCTCCAATAGGTTTCCCATCATGACCAAATGCTGAAATGGGAAAAAAAAAGTTTGATATTAGGAAATATTCAGATCAAAAAAGCAGCAAAAAATTTGGTATTATGTAGAGTAAGAGATGTTAGCTTACGAAGAGTTATGGTGCCAGAATTAGTAAGAGCATCGTTTAGCAGACACCCAAGTATATTAGTCTTGTTGTTTCTTGCATACTATGTAGTATAATGCTTTATAGCTTATGCCAACAAAATCTAGACTCTTTCACAAGAGCTGATCCTGCTGCAGAAAATTTTGGCAAACGATCCCCAACTCTCATTGAGCTTGGATAGTCCCCAAACATCAGTGGATCGAGAAACCTAACAGTTTATTGCGCTCTTTGTCAATTCATTTCTTTAAATTTGGCATAATTTCAATCAGTATATATAATAGATGTACTACATAAAGTTATCGCTATACCCACTAGAATTCGATCCTGGTCCAACTTCCCTAACAGCTTCCCGCCCAAGAACTTCCTTGGCGGACCCCACTCCCAACCCGGCGCCTCTCGCCCAAAGAAACCCCCCGGGCACCCCCCCCACGACCCCCCCCACCTCGCCCCATTAACCCCCTTCCCAAAGACTCCCCCACCCGCCCCGCCCGCGCCCCCCATCCCCCACCCCCGGCACAGTCCCCCCCACCCGACCCCCCGCATAGTCCCCCCACCTCCTCCCCCTTGTACAACACCCCTCACATCCCCTACACACCCCCCCGCACACCTCCTCCCCCTTGCACAAGACCCCCTCACATCCCCCCGCACGCTTCCCCCACCTTCCTCCATCCACACCCTCCCTACACACCCCCTGTCAAGCACACCCCCTATCGGCCTCCTACCCCTTGCACGCACCCCTCACACCCCCCGTGCACTGGGCATGGGCCGGGTCGGGCCCGAGCCCATGAGTGGCGGGCGTGCCGGGCCGAGCTTGAAATTTCCAAGTTCCGTCCACGGCCCGGCCCGGGCCCACGGGCCCGCGGGCCGGCCTCGTGCCTCCTGCGGGCCTGGCCCGTGTTTTATGTTGTTTTTTTGTATTTTTGACAGCTTTAGCTAAAAAACAAAGGAAAGTAGCGTTCGCCGCGGGCCGGCCCACGCGGGCTCGTGCCGGTGCGGGCCTCGAAATAAAATTTCTTGACCGTGGCGAGGCCCACGGCCCACGGAGCGGACAACGGGCCGGCCGGGCCTTGAACGGCTCGTGCGGGCCGGCCCAGCGTGCTAGCCCGGCCCATGCCCACCTCTACCCCCCCGCAACCCCCCCTTAACCATTATTTTTGAATATTCAAAGCACCCCCACGGCCCATCCCCTTGCGAGGCCCCCCACGAGAAATCCATCCTGGCCAACTTCCCTAACAGGTCCCCTGCCCAAAGAACTTCCCCGGCGGACCCCCCAAGCCAACGCCCAAAGAACCCCTGCGGCCCCGTGCACGGCCCCTCCAACCCGCCCCCATGCACCCCCTTCCCACCACCCCACACACCGCCGCTCGCCGCGCCTCCCCCATCCCCGGGCACAGTTCCCCCACCGACCTCCCGCACGCCCCCCACTCCCCCTTCCACAACTACTCGCACACCCCCCTTGCCCCTCCCTCCCCCTTCCACAAGACACCCCTCACACACCCCTCACATCCCTGCACACCCCCTGCTGGGCAGGGGGAACCGTTAGAGAAGTTGACCGGGAGGTCAAGCTCAATGCCGAGCAAATTGATCAAGGGGGCCGACATTTGTCCACGAGAAAAGGAAAAGTCTGAAGCACAAATTCATAAATCGGAGGAAATCGCATATTCTTTGCGAAATTTAGTAAGAAGTCAACACAAGTTAAGAGAAATGAAGTAAATCGCATATTCTTTGCTCATCTTTAACAGTTTGTCTATTTGTAACTAAAATGAAACCCTAAAACTTATAGAAATGATCAATTTCTCAAGTTAAGTAATTATTAATTAGTGCCGGGGGAACACATTATGTGGTTGGATTCTTTCAATCTTAAGCAAATTACAGCTACTATAATCGTAATCATTTAGCATTTTAATCTTTTACCAAAAGGCAATCGAAAATTCATTAAAGTGGTTGATTGTTGGAGATTAAGTACCAATTCAATCACTAAAGTCAAATATTCTTTATTATCTCAGAAGGGCATAAATAAATAACTGAACTTTTAGACTCTTGAGAGAAAAATATTCTTCACAAATATTGATTATAATATGATTAAAACCTTTTGGTATTTGAATTTTACAGCAAATATTATGTCCAGAAGTCAAGAACAAGTGCTTAGAGGTGATGGCCACGCACAACCGAAAATTATAATCTTATTTAAAAACCTTTTCACCTTCTCTTACTCTTTCTAGCAATTACCATTACCATTACCATTACCATTCCCATTACCATTACCATTACCATTATATGACATTACCATTACCATTACCATTACCATTACCATTACCATTACCATTCTTCCTCCTCTATCCTTCTCACTTTACTGTGATGCTTATGATGCCACATGTTTATACATGCTAACATATATGACCGTAGGATTCGGTATTATTTGCAACAATGATGCTCATGATATTGTAGGACCATACATGATACATGTGAAGTCCGAATCTTTTAAATGATAACATTGCAAGCATATTTTCCCAAAGACATATGCAATAGATGATAATGTTTGAACAAATTTAGTAATACGGAAAGACGCATCCATTAAATATAAATAAATATATAGCAATTCAAAAAGACAAATACAATCCGAGTTTGGTACCACAATAATACCTTTTTCGAAGGATTAGTGGACAATCCCTCCTTTGCAAGCATCTCTTCAAGCTCCTTTATCAAGCTGTGCTTGACGTTTGACTTTCTTGTATATTGCCTGGCGAAATACTACGAGAGAACGGAAGAAATAAATTAGTCTTGACAGACACCGACAACTTATATCGTTGATTTGAATGGTTAAGGCACTACAAAAATTATAAACCTCATGCCACATATTTGATCACCGATTTTAAACGCTACACTTGCTTTCCATATGAAGGTTTAGTAAATATTGCCGGCTACTTTCTTAAAGAGAAAAAAAGACCAATCCCAAAGATTGCAATTTCAATACTATCTCAACATAAAGACATAAAATCCGATAGCTTAACACATCTTAAATTGCTAAATTATTTATTAAAGGATAGGTCATCTCCATATCACATTGAAGCAACTATCGTGTAGACAGAGGCGGACCTAGCAAAGAAGATGACGTCTCGAATCAGTATCGCTACGTATATTAGAGTAGAAACTCGAAAGTAGGCAACATTAGTAATTGCGTATTTTGCACACAACAGGAGAGACATACGTGTAGACTTTAAAAGTTAGATGGAAGGTTTCAATTTGAGAATAAAGGAACTCGCGAGACATGCTTGAGATTGTTTTGCGTTAACTAATTACTTGTTGAATATGTTTCCGAAACGAAAATCTATACTGCATTTGCATTTATTTAGAATTCTAAAAGTGATGTCCTAAAAAATTTTCCCTCAAAACATTTTAAGTTAAGAGCACACCCGTAAGGTCAGAATGGTTAATAAAAAAGAACCTCCGAGCCTTGTGATCCAAAATTTCGAAGAAATGGGATGAATATCCACCCAAACTCATTATTGGTAAGATGAGAAGCTCGCTTTCTTCGCTATTGGTAATAACTCACTTACCATGGGCACAACAATGGAATCTTTCTTATCCCCACTTTTAGCCAATTCCATTAGTGCAATTTCAATGCCGATTGCTCGGATGCCTTACGATTGAAAAAGCCAGACGTGATTCGTATCCGGCACCACCTACCCTCACAGTAGCCTAAAAGAAGGCTCGTGTGACAGCCTTCTTTGATCGTCTCATACACAGGTGTCGCTAGACCAACTTTTTGTGCATATTCTTGTAGTCGGCTCTTGAATACATAACAATTTGTGACACCTACTTCAAGCAACAACAAAAATTTGATATGAGGCTATCAAACATTCATTCATCCTTCCATCTTAAAAAAGTGTTGTAGAGTAAATAAAAGGAGAATACTTGAAAACTGAATTATAAAATACTGTTTTATTAGTACACTTTATATAGAAAAAATCCCATCTCCATATCATTCCAGAGCTAATAGTCTGCATTCTATCGATAGGAACATATATATAGCAAAATTATAGCAAAATTAAATGATCTAACAAGCTTAATACAGCAAAACGAGCCATTCACAGCAGTTTTACGGTATTTATTCTGTTTAAAGAAACAAAGAAAATCAAGGTACCTAAGTGGTGGCAAGATTTCCTACACTTGGGAGCTGAAACCAAGCAAGTAAAACCAATTCAACAAAAAAAAAGAATACTTTTTATATCAACCTGCAGTACAAGAAAAGGAAATAAAGAGACATGTTATAAGACGTGCCTTGCAAGTTGCAACCATATGCCATGAAAGATATCTTCGTGCATTAGCATAGTTTCACACAGATTGAATCGTCAACGTGCCGTATTAGCATAGTTTAACACCAAGTAGAACTTCTTATACCAAAGACAGATTCTTAAAAAGGTTCAATCATATAAGCTCAAATCAAGAATAAACCTATTACAAGTCACTTCAAACCCAAGCTTTAAACATAAAGAGTGTCCGTTTCTCTCTGATTTTCTAGTAAATGGAGCAAGCTAACAAAAGCTTATAAGCAAGTTGGCTATGAAGATTTCTTTCCACTTACTCTTATTATTCCAGTATCTCAATTTTTTTATTTGATAACACCATTAAGATCTCTTTCTACTTTTAATTGTATACTCGCTAGTACTTCTAAGACTACTATTTAATTTGAAGACAACATAAGTCTTGAAGTTGAAAATATTGGCCCTAAAGAGCCCTTCCCCCCTAAATATGGATCCTTAGCTATATATATATAGCTTTTTTTTTTGCAGCCAATACAATGTACTGTAGAAGTCAAAATATGCAGCTATTGTTTTGTAGCCAATAAAATCTATGCAATTGCAAAAGGTCAATGTTGAAAATCTCAAGCAAATCTTTACTCTGTACCATGATTCCATCCTCCAAATCACCACTCTCAAAAGCGATTTCACAGAAATAGTTCAATTATGTACACAATGTAAAAAATATCTTGCGTTACAAGAACAAGAACTATTCTTTGAAATCTCTTTGACTCATGTTGTAATCTGCTCTTCTCCCCATCCCCTATGGCTTCTCTTGCTCTCGGTTCCACTCATTTAAATTATTACATTTCCCTCTTTCTTCTTTCTACGTCTATCATTCTCCTTGTATTCTCTAGTCCCAAAATTGAACATAGAGTGTGGTGAGTTAGGAACTGTTCAACTCGAAAATCCACCAAAAAAAAATCTGAACACCATGGTACCTTCCCCATATTGATTATATGGAACTAACGTGGCTAGCAAAGATCTAATTATCACCAACTGGCATTGGCAAGCCCAAAATCAAATAAATAGGCATAGATGCATTCAACAGGTTTGCAGCATATTCTCACACATTCAAATTTCAAATTACATCAATAGCAAAAAGATAACAAAGTAAAGAGGCCAGTGCAACCCATGACTTAAAAATTCAGCAGAAGATATAGGTGTATTAGGATCCACGGAATAATAGGGTACCGGCACCAAGAATAACTACAGAGACCAGTATGTATAATGCACAACATATCGAAGTGCGAAGCTAATCCTAGAGGCAAATCCCTTTGTGGATGTTTCACCCGCCATGGAAAGAGAGGCCATATAATCCTCGAATTTATTCCGACCCCACCTAGTTTGGTTTGTCACCCTTTCTAATTTTATATTCCAGATCCCACGAACTTTGTGGATGTCACTCTAATCAAATTGTTGTAAGCATGATTGCATATTACTATAATAATAGATGTGCATGATTTTTTTGCATCCTAATCAAGATTACTTATTAAAGTTCGACTCCCCCCAAAAAAAAATACATCATACGATACTTCAAGATCTTCGTACTATACTATAATCTATAATGATGATTATAATATATAGATCCACTTTGCATGATTATTTTGCATTAATCAAGACAACTTACCTACTCATAGGATCTATATCCGATGAATCCTAGGAGCAAATTGAAGGGTAAAAAAGTAATAAAAATGTCATTAAAGAGGAACTATGATAATAAGTGAGAATTCATAGAGAAAGAAGAAGAAATCCACCTTCAAAATATTTGTCCAAACCGCCATCATCTTGAAAAGGCGAGCAAAGTGAGGCTTGCAATATAACACCCCCCCCAAAATGAGCTAAAATTGTGAAGTCAGCAAAGGACAAGAAAATTCGAAGAAGATGATGAATCCGATATTGCAACTATCATTATGATTTCGAGAAAGTTTTTTTCTTTGATCGGTATAATCTTATTGATCCACAATCCCTTTGAAACATAAGCATATTTAATCTAACAAGACACACAAAAGAAGCTTTAGATTCAAAATCATCTTATTTACTTTAAACTTGCCAAATTCAGATTCAAAGTAGAATCTAACTAATCTAAAACATCTCATATTCTCATCCCAAAACCTCCAAAAGAAAAGATGAAAACTTCAATTCGAACAAATTGAGAAAAAAAAATAAGATCATCCAAATTAGCAATCAAAGAATACAAAGATGATTTCCTTAAGATCCTTAAGAACCCATTCCATTAAACTAATAATGGTGAAAATTAAGCAACAAAACATCTGAAGTCAATGTAAAGTTTCAATCTTGATGAAAAATTAAGAGAATAGAAATGAGGATCAACCTTGAAGGTGCTTTTGCAATGACGACCCGGGTTGGTAGCTTCGACTCCAATGGTTCGGGTTTGACGACCCTCATATTCCGGGTTTAACTCCTGGGTTTGACGACCCTCATGACCCGGTGGCTTCGATTCCAATGGCTGGGTGGCTTCGGCCTTCGAGTCCAATGGATAGTGATGAAATTGATGCCGAGAAAACCCTAGAAAAGGAAGAGAGACTTTGTTCGAATCCATGGCAACTCATGGATAGAATGAAGTTGTGGAATCCTTATCCATGGATAAGCTGAGAGAGAGACTGCAAATATAATCGAAAAAGAAGAGAGAGAAAAAACGATGAGAAACAGAAAAAAAAGAGGAGAGAGACGAAGAAGATTGAGAATGGAAGGGAAACTTGGATGGTCGAAGATGAGGATGCAGAATGAAGATGGAGGGTGCAGAGGAAAAACCGGGAGGGAAAAAAAGAACGTGGCAAAGGAAGGGGCACGGCTGGGGTTATGTGAAGAATGGAGGGCAAAACCGCCAATCCACTGTCCTTAAGCACAGTAGCCATTTTTGTGGCTTTTTAATGGGTATAGATTTAACTATTCAAAATTATTCCTACTTTACTTTATTTCGTTAAACTTTTTCTCTCTTTTACCCCTACATAGTTTTGCTTGGTACATTATTTGATTTAGAAATACTCATGTTTTTTCCATAAATATTATCTATTTTCTTACGACCCAAAAGTGAAGGACAAACTTTTCACACAATTTCATTTATTCCTTGTCTTTCATAGTTTCATTGCTATTATAAGTGGAAATAACGTTGATGAATAGAGATTGAGTGATATCTACATAGATATAATCTTTAAAACTATGATTATAGAGATTGAGGGAAATTATATAACTATTTTCTAGTAGTACCTGAGGGAGTAGTAGTATTAGGAAGAAAGATGAGAAACTATGTTTTATAGTTCTATAAATCTTTAAAACTATGTTTTATGATTCTGTAAATCCGCACTAGTATACTCATAGTTCTATAAATCTTTAAAACTATGTTTTATGTTTCTGTAGTTAACTCAAAGACAAAGGGAGGAAGAGGTGAAGGAGCTTAAAGAGGAAGTAAGGAGAAAGCTCTTAGGGTTTGCTGAAAATAGGAAGCAAAGACTTGTGGTGATAGATGTAGTGGAACAACTTGGAGTTGCATACCACTTTGAAGCTGAAATTGAAGACAACTTGCAACAATTTTACAACAACTATTCACAAGATGATGATATTTATGAGAATGATCTCCACTATGTTTCTCTTAGATTTCGTCTCTTAAGACAACATGGCTTCTATGCCTCATCCGGTACAGCATTAATATAAACTCTTCTTTTCGCCTCTATTAATAATAAATAGTTCATCTCTGAATTGTTATGGTAAAAGCATAGAAATTTGATTAACTTAGCTACAGAATCTCACTCCGTCAAGCCCTAGCTTATTTCAAACTTTGAGTAATCTAACTCTAAATTAACACACGCTAGGTACTGTGCATAATATTTTTTGTCAAAAAAAATGCGTATTATTTAAGGGAGTAAGTAATCTATCACTTTAATATATCGAAATATTATTTATCATTTATCATTCTCAGATTTTAATGTAATACAACTCATAATATTTATCAATTTTCAACTATAATGAAGCAGATGTCTTCTACAAGTTTAAGAATGCGGATGGACACTTCAAGGATTCCTTGAAAAATGATGTAGTGGGGATACTAAACTTTTATGAAGCCTCATATCTTAGAGTGCATGGAGAAAATATACTTGACGAAGCAGTTGAATTCACAACAACTCAACTGCAATCGTTGGTTAGCAACCTTAGTGATCCCTTGGCAACTCAAGTAACTCAAGCCTTAAAGTTACCCCTCCATAAAGGTGTGACGAGACTATTGTCTAGATACTATATCTCCACATATGAAGCTGACCCTTTGCACGACGTTAAATTTGCAAAGTTGGATTTCAACTTGTTGCAGACATACCACTTGATAGAGCTGCGAGATCTCTCCAGGTAATTACATAAGATTGATGAAGTTAAATAAAGTATTATACATAATCTTGTGAGAAGAGAGTTAGAGAAGGGCACAAATACTATTTTTTCCCTGATTAACGATATTATATATATATTCTCGAAGTTTTCGATAAATACTGTTTCCCTAGCTAATAAGAGGCCTAATGTTTTTTCCCCACCATGGGTTTATAAAAATGCTACGAACAACCCTATTCACGGGATATGATAAGTAACCCAAAATCAAATAATAGTGTGAACATCATACTATTAATTGATGGTGCAATATATCACACACTTACACAAAAGACGGGTTATAAACTAATATGAACAATTTTGTTTATCCTATATAGGTGGTGGAGAAACCTCAACTTTGGTTCAAAACTACCCTTTGCAAGGTATAGAATAGCGGAGGTATACTTTTGGATGTTGGGAACCTTCTATGAACCTCAATACGCATTAGGAAGAGAAATATTTACAAAATTGTACAAGATGACGTCCGTTATGGATGATACATATGATGCATATGGGCTCTTTGAAGAGCTTGAAGTGTACACTGAAGCTGTCCAAGGGTTAGTAAAATCAGCTAAATTGTTGTTATCGCTTTATATCATACCACCTTATATATTTCACTTAATCGTGTTTATCATTCTTTAAATTAGTATATAATATGAATACAATTATCAATTAGGTGGGACAAGAGCAACATGAACAAACTCCCCGACTACATGAAGCTGACTTATCAGGCTCTCCTTGATACCTTTGATGGATTTGAACAAAGTTTAGCCAATGAAGGAAGATCACAACTGGTTTCTTATGTTCGAGAAATGGTAAGGCGAAGTTGGCAACAATTATGTTATCGTAGTACTTAACTAATCGTGTAATGTAAGTAAACTACTTATCGGGTGTAGTTGCCCGCTAGCTTATTGGTTAAGTTTTATTGAGGTAATACCTAAGTCCTGAGTTAAAGTTGCTTATGCATATCACTTTTATTTCTGGATTGCTATACAATAAAAGATTGGGAAAAAAGTGTTGTAACGAAAACAATTAATCCAAGAAAGCATATAGAACATTAAACTAACAAAGACATTTATGAACCTCGCCAACAATATGTTGGCTTGTCCACATGTTGTGGTAGAGAATATAGAATTTATTAGGGTTTTAAGGACAAAGAATAAATTTCTAAATATAGGGGCAGAGATCATATAGTACTCCCAATATTTATAAGTAAGATTCTTGCTGAGTAATTTGATTTAAAGCATGAAGTACATTTTTTTCTAGATCCACCATTTCAAATAATTAAGTTTCCTAAATTTTCTGGTAATTCTTTAACTACTTTGACACAAATCAAACAAATATAATTGCACTTTTTAGATGATCACCATATTTGAGATTGTTGATTTAAGGTTGGAAGGAATAGCTTATGAGAAGTTACTAGTTCACCTAATAACAAATTTATGTTACTGTAGATGAAAGCTCAATGCCGAGGCTACTTTCAAGAGGCCAAGTGGTGCCATGAAAAGTATGTCCCAACATACGATGAATATCTCAATGATGCTGCAATTACAACTACTGGCTACACTTTAATGTCTGGGACAACGTTTCTAGGAATGGGTGAATTGGCAACAAAAGCAACATTTGAATGGGCTAGGCATACCCCGAAACCTATCAAGGCTTCATGTATAATTGGAAGGCTCATAGGTGACATGGCTAGCTATAAGGTAAACTATACATACACATTCAATTTAGCTTCTAATTTACATTATGATCGAACATATCCCCTAGCCGTGATAGTCATTTTTTTCTTTTTTGTGGTGTACCTTATAGATTGAACGAAAACGAGAACATGTGGCATCTGCTGTAGAATGTTACATGAAGCAATATGGAGTCGCGGAGGAAGAAGCTGTGAAAAAACTTCACAACATAGTGGAGGAAGCATGGAAAGACTTAAATGAGGAGATGCTTTGGCCAACAACATTCCCAAGGCCATTGATGACACGAATTCTCAACCTTTCAAGGGTTATTGAAGTTTTCTATCGTCTAGGAGAAGATGACTACTCTATTGTTAGCCAAAATATGCAAGAGAAAGTGGAAGGTGTGCTCATACATCCGGTAATAGTTTAAGCTTGCCATATTCAATTACTTGTTTGGTAGACAAGAATAAATGGCGGTGTTTGGAATAACTATAATGATTATTTTATAAGGGAAATCTTATGGCAATGTTTATTATCTATAGTGATGCTTTTCATCTTCAAAATTTTTTTTTAACAAATTTCTATTATGATCCATTACCATCTCAAATATTGGTATTGATTGATAATAAAAATTTTCTAACAAACTCACGTAAATTGAGGATGGAATTAATTGCATTATAATAGATGTTAACATAAGTCTTTACTTACAAAATTTCGTGTTAAGTTATTATGATTACCGCAATTTAATGTTGCCTACCTAACGAGTTGTAACAAGCTTGGAGAAAGGTTTGGGAAGATTGTTGGAGAATAAGACCTTTCAACAAGTGTGTGCATATGGTGTTTGCATTCTAGCGAAGATTGGGAGCTTTATCTTTCTTAATTTCTGTTAACGCTTGTGTGTTTAAATAGTTTTGTTCGTCAGGTGATATTATTCATCTAGATGGGTTTGATTGCTGGTGTAATGTCACGTGATTTAATTCCCTTTTTTCATGAAGGTGAATGAAATTGTTTGTTTTCATATAGGTCTAAAAATTCAGAATATGAACATTCCCTTCAAGAGTGCCTCTTGGGTGAAACATATTACACCAAACTCATTGTGTATAAAACTTTACACGTACATAATGATACAAATTCAAATAAAAATGACATGAAATACACAAATAACGACATGAACCCGATGTCATTATTTCATGTCATTTGAGTTTTTTAACAAAAGAAGCGGTAGTTTATGGGTTGTTACACCATAAGTTATGGTATAACAATTACATCCAAGAATTGTTGTTCCTTCAAAGTTTTGGTCTCATAATAACAATAAATGTACCTAGATTGATGAATATTGAAAAAGCAAAAAAATAACCCAACCCAAAAAGAAATACTTCCTCCGTTCCAAATTAAACGCAACAGTTATTTTGGGAAGTTTCAAATTAAATGCAACAATTCCAAACTTTCTATTTTTAGTAAGTTTTTTAGGTGTGAATTTACAAAAATACCCTTACTAAAAAATTAAACCATACTTAATTATACCTAATGAAAACTAATTAAACTCTTAAGAAGAAGTTATCATACTAATTAAATCAATACAAATCCAAATCATATTCCTCTTTCTATCTCCTCAACTCTCACCCACCACCACTGTTCTTCTTAATCATCATCTAAACCTCCATCACCCACCTTAAGATTCTCTCTCCTCAAACCCACCCACCTTAAGTTTCTCTCTCCTCACTCCAACCCACCACCACTTTCTATCTCCACCACCAACCGCCGGAATTCGTCCCAATCACCCGCCGGATATCGTCTCCACCATCACCATCCGCCGGAATTCGTTGGATTTGGGGTTTTTTATCCAACTATTTGCGTTTTTTGCCCAGATTTCATGTTCTTGTTAAACCTTATCACACTTCAATCACAAACGCACATTCTTCTCTAACCTTACTCAACTGAGTTGGGTCTATCAAAATCGTCTCCAACTCGGTCAAAACCCCAGTTTTTAACCTTACTCGGGCGATTTGGTGAGTTGAGACTCGGCGCCTGAGGAACGATGTTAGGGTGTTGTGTTCGCGAGTTGTGTGGAGGGTTTCGACGAGAGTTTTGAGGTAGGAGAGATGGTGAGCGAGCCGACTCGCATTTGGGTCCGAGAGGATTGTGTCTGACTCGGTCTCAAGTAGAGCTTTAATGGCGGATGAGTTTGTCACTTGGTTGTGAATTTGAGTGGTTTGGCTGGTGATGCTGGTCGTGGTGTTTTTTGGGGGTGAATTTCGATGTTTTTGGTTTGGGTGGTGCTGTTGGTGGTAGCGTTTTTTGGTGGTAGTGTTTTGGTGTTTTTGGTTTGGGTGGTGAATTTCTGTGTTTTTGGCTGGTGGTGGTGTTTCGGTGGAGCTGGTAGTGGTGGTCGTGCTCCGCGGTGGTAGTGGTAGTAAATAGTGGTACTGGTGGTGCTTGGTCCCACTTTCTCTCTCCACTTAAACTTAATCACAATACCCCTCCCTTTTTTTAATCACCCCCTAAGAAATTTCAACTAGGAGTCCGTGCCCCCTAAATTGTTGCGTTTAATTGGAACGGAGGTAGTAGAAGTTTATTATTTGCAATTCCACAATTTTAATAATAGATCTTATAATGCACTCCCTTTGTACTTATTTATCTTGGTCACTTGGAATATTTTAGTCAAAGTTAAAAAAAAAAAAATTTGACCATGATACATGATTATTATGTATGAAAAAAATATAGTGGTGTAGGGCCTTGTTGGATTCTTCTCGATGTGCAATCTTAAAATGGTCAGATTTGGTTAATTGTTTACTAACACCTAATTATATATATTGACGATCAAAGATGTGCATTTGATAATGTAGAAAGTAAATAAGTATGGTAAAGCTACAATGGAAATAGTTAATAGGCCTATGCATCCGAGTCAGAGTCATTAGTCATCAAACGAATAAATGGTTGTTTGGTAAATTATGTAGGCAAAAGAAATTGTAATGATTTTCTGATTTAGTTAGTTGTTTGGTCGACATGAAGTGGGGAAAATGGAAGCAATGATAATTCCTTGGGAAATTGAAATTCTCGCAAAACGTGGAAATTTATTCACCCCCTCCCCTTCCCTTGGTCATTCATAATTCCCTCATCAATTCATACGAAGTGCAAATTTCTTGATGTCAACCAAATAGATCATTTCAATTCCAAGGAATTACATAAGGAAAATAACTTCTTAGGAAAAGAAACTTCCCATGGAAATTAAATTCTCATGTATACCAAATAACCACTAAGTTTAGTGAGGTTAGATTACATTAATGTAGCTCATATTAAAAGTTTTTGGCAAAATTAAAGAAGCCAACAGTTCCAAGGTTTTAGTACATCATCATCATGTCATGATATAGGACTAAACCATCGAGTAAAAAAACTTGAAAATTTCTCCTCCTAAGACGTACGGTCGTCTATAATTTTATTATTATTAAAGGGGTAATATATTGAGGTAAAGCAAATCTAGTTTACACATTAGATAAAGTAGCATGCGGGGGTTATCTTCCCCTCTATTACAACATAAACACAAATTTTCAAAGGTGATTTTGTCTAAGCCAATATGTAATTCCTCCAAGGTGGATTAGAAAATTGGCGGAATATATTAACTTCCATGCTCCCCTTCCGGACAGTTTTGGCCAAGATATCAGCTTCCCTTGTCTGTCCTCTCTCAACTTTTTGCACTATCTTTACTCGTCCCTCCTCTAATAACTCCCTGCATATATTTGTTGTGTTAGTGTATATGTCTTTCATTTTTGCATCACCATTGATGTTGTCCACTTGTCACCAGAGAATCATGGATAATAATGCAATCGCTCCAATTCTTCCTCTTGATCCATTTTAGTGCTTCCAATGATAGCTATGATTTCAGATAAATTAGCATCATTGCTCATAATATTCCCACAAAGCCCTTCAATCCATTGGCCAAAACTACTTTTGCAAATAGCCCCATTCCAGCATGACAACTAGCAAGGCAAAAAGAAACATACATGATAACGGTCGTCTATTGAACGAATTAAATAAGGAAATCGCGTGGAAAAGTGTTCGCCCACCTCGGCTAATGGCTTGCCATCCCGAGCAACTTTTCCGGAACTTGACAGTAGCTCGAAGAAGTACGGAGCTTGCCGGAGTGACAAACGACCTCACCCGAGCTCCAGTGGCCAATTAGGCCCATCCCGTGCCAAAACAAATGTTGTCCGGAATCAATAGCCATCCACAAGAAAGGAATAGCCTCGCCCGGCACCTAGGTTCTGCCGGCTCTTACTCCCTACTGCTATCTCGGCTCGTGTTATGTTGTTTGTCGCTAGTCGCTGCATTGCTCTGGACACTCATTGATCACTGCTAACGAGCTAATGCTTCCTTCGTAAGAGGTCTTTAAAAACAATCTCAACCCATCCATATACCAACAAATGGATCCAAAGAAGGCACTAAAACTATTGGACTTCACGTCTTAAAATTAGCTACATGTTTCGCTTCCATGAAAGAAAATCTAAACGTATAAAATATTTAGAGAGAAACAAGCCATCACATTTGTCGAGGGTTCTACATTCATTGTAGGAACTCGATGCACATAAGAGTAAAAACGAACCTAATCCAAAGATTGCGCAAAAGAGTAAGAAGCATGATAGAGCTTTAATTTGTTTTTGGTCCAACAAGCCTTTGATGATATTTTTGTTTTTTTTTTGAAATATATGCAATAACTGATATATTTAATGAAGCATGGGACATAATCAAACTACAGTATTTGAATTATTGAATTTTCAAAACAAAGAGCCATCCAAGACTATCTTTAGTCGAAATGGTGTCCGGGCTTATTGTCAATTCAATGATGTACTATGGTGAGTTTCTCTCTCTAAGAGTTTTCCTCTTGGTGCGAAAGCATCGTAGCCATGGCAAGGAACTCGAAGGGGCAGAAAGCTAGTACTCCAATCAAGATGGTCCGAGTGGTGAATCGGCGAGTAAGAAGACAAAATCTATGGGTGAATTACTGGGGATTGATGCGATGGAATTTGAAAACCCGAGTGAAGAGGAGGAGATTCAAGCAATCAAACAGAGTCAGCAAACACATCGTCTCTTCTCGGAATGGTTGAGCTCGATGCATTCGTCAGCTGGGAAACAGAAGGGAACGGTGACGTGGGCGGATAGGAGTATTCAACCTGTTCCTATTCTTCAATTTGAAGATGATGAGGTAAGTAATCCTGATCCTGTGACTACTGAGAATGTGATTGTGGATAAGGTGAAAATTGATGATATCGATATACAATCTGAAATTGAGTATTCGAATTCAGCTATCAATTGTTATGTAATTGGTGCGAATCCGCCTTCATATGTGATGGAGGGGTTTATTAGAAGGATTTGGAGAAATATGGGGGTAGATAAGTTTGCTGTATTGAAGAAGGGTGTGTTTATTGTTCGATTTCGCACAATGGAGAAGAGAGATGAGATTTTGGCGGGAACTAACTATTTTTTTGATAGTAAACCTTTGATTTTGAAAGTGTGGGATCCGAATATGGATGTGATGAAAGAATCCTTTGATGTGTTGCCTACCTGGGTTCAACTTAGGTTGGATTTCAAATATTGGAATGAGAATTGCTTTAAGAAGTCAGTAGCTAGAATTGGCAAATTTGTGCAAGTTGATCAAGCTATTGGAAAACGTAAAAAGTTGCAATATGTCAGGGTTCTTATTGAGGTGAAAGTGGATCATGAGTTTCTAGATCAGTTGGATTTCATCAATGAGAAAGGAATTGAGACTGTTTTTGATGTGATCTATGAATGGAAACCAGTCCTATGTTCGGTGTGCAAACAATTGGGACATGGGAAGGATGACCTGAAAAGAGTGTGGTTAGACAGGAATGGAGAGCAAAGGAGATTCCTAAGGAGGTGGTGACTGTAGAGAAGGTCCAAGGAGCGAGGGGAGCAGAATGTTGACAAGTCTGATGGATTTCAATTAGTTAATACTTCATCAAGGAGGTATGGTACCACATCTAAGCCTACAACTACAACTAATTTGTTTGCTGTGATGGATGATATTGTACCTGAGGAGGTGATGGTGGGACAGGTGTTATGTGAGAAAATGAATGTAATGATTGACGGAGGGGAGGCCCCTGGGAAACATGGATAGTATGCTAGTGTAGAATGTTCGAGGGATTAATTGCCAGAAGAAATAGAAAGATGTTAGAAAATTGCTTGGCATTAAGTCTCTTGGATTTGTTAGTCTCTTAGAGACTAAAGTGAAGGTGAATAAAATGGGAATTCTATATAAAAATGTATTCTCAGGCTGGTGTTTTACCTCTAATTCCTCCTGCCATCCTGGAGGAAGGATTGTGATTGCTTGGAACTCCGTAAGCTTTCATGTCAATATTCTGGTTATGACAGCTCAATTGATGCATTGTTAGATTGTTCCTGTTAGTAGTGGGGAAGGTTTCTTCTGCACTATAGTGTATGCTTTTAATAGTGCTAGCCTTATTAGGGAGGATTTGGGGAAGGATTTGAAGATGTTGTCTGAGAAGATCGATAAAGCTTGGCTTGTCAATGGAGATTTTAATTGTGTTCTGCATAGAGAGGAGAGGATTGGAACAGTGGTGAGGGATTATGAAATGGAAGCTTTCCAAAGATGTGTTGCTGAATGTGGTTTAGATGACATTAAATCTGTGGGTCGTTTCTTCACTTTGAACAACAAACAACAAGGGGAGGATAGGGTTTTTAGCAAATTAGACATGGTGTTGGGAAATGATAAATGGCTTGATCAATTTCCTACAGCTGAAGCTTTTTTCATGAATGAGGGATATTTTGATCACACACCTGTTCTGGTGAGATGTCATGGTGTTACAAAGGGAAAAACTCCTTTTAGATATTATAAGATGTAGAGAGAGGCTCCTGTTTTTGAAAGATCGGGTGACGTAAAGTCGGGGCAAACTCATATTCAAGGGTCTTTAATGTTCAAAGTAGTGCGAAATTGAAGAATGTGAAGCAGGTTTTGAAAGGCTTGAATAGGAGTGCTTTCAGCAACATCCAAGTTGCTGATGAATAGGCGTTCAGATACCTTCAGGGGTGCCAAAAGAAGATGCATATGAACCCAGGTGATAGTGAAGTATGTGATCAAGAGAAGAATGTTGTCAGGGAATACATGAAGATTCATGATATGTAAATTTCTTTTCTTCAACATAAGGCAAAGATTGCTTGGAATATAGGTGGTGATGAAAATAGTAAAATTTTTCATCATTCTATAAAAGCAAGAAGGATGCAAAATAATGTTTATTGCATTCATGACATGAATGGCCAAGTGGGTGGATAATATTGATGGTGTCAAAGATGCTTTTCTTGAGTTCTACCATGTCTCTTGGGTACTTTTAAGATGAGAAATGGTAGAATTCAAGCGTAGTGATTAAGTGAGGGACCAATTCTCGCAAGGAGCAAATGTTTGTTGTTCTACAACATGGACAGGGAGGAGGTAAAGGAATCTCTTTGGTCTATTCCCTGGGAAAGTCTCCCGGTCCGGATGGTTTTGGGTCCTACTTCTACAAAGACTCTTGGGAGATAGTTGGCAATGATGCTACTGTCATAGCTCGGATTTCTTTAATTTAGGAAAATTGTTAAAAGAGGTAAATAATACTATCTTGACTTTGATTCCTAAAGTCAAATGTCCAAGCAAAGGTGATCGAATATAGACCAATAGCTCTTTGTAAATTCTATTTACAAATGTATTACAAAGATCATTAGTAAGAGAATTAAGTTGGTTTTGCCCGATATTATTGGCTGGTAATCGTGGAGCTTTTACTCAGGCGCATTTTATCGCTCATAATATCCTTATATGTCGATATTGTGAAAAATTATGGGAGGAAAAATGCAAAACCCGGTTGTATTATTAAAATGGATATGGAAAAAAGCATATGACTCTATCCATTGGGAATTCCTTGAGGAGTTGCTTCATGCTTTGAAATTCCCTAATAGATTTGTTCATCTCATTATGGAGTGTGTGAGTTCTCCTAGATTCTCCTTGATGTTGAATGGTGAGATGTTTGGTTTCTTTGAAGGAAAGAGGGGCCTTAAACAAGGGGATCATATGTCCCCTTTGTTTGTTATTTGCATGGAATACCTCACTAGGGTGCTCAAGGTCAGAGGTGTTCGGGAGCAATTTAAGTTTCATCCTAGATGTGTGGGTTTGAAACTTAATCATTTGTGCTTTCGATTTGACGATGTGATCTTATGTAGTAATGGGGATTTTCTGTCTATTTACACAATGCTCAGAGGTTTTCAACACTTTTTAGAAGTGTTAGGTTTGGAGGTGAATGAAAGTAAAACTGAAATTTACATAGTTGGTATGGGTCATGATGAGATTTAAAGGGTGTTGGATGTTACCGGATTCAAGAAAGGTCAAATTCCTTTCGTATATTTAGGAGTACCCATCCATTCATAAGAAGATTGCAAAGAAAGGAATGTCCTGGCCCGATTGATAAAATGACTTCCGTAATTAGGGTGTGGAAAAGCGTAAATCTATCTTATCAAGGTAGATTAGTCTTGGTCAATTCCGTTCTTATGAGTGTGCATATCTATCGGGCTCAGATCTTCCCCGATTCCTAGATTTGTTCTTTAAGAGGTTAAAAGAATTTGCAAGCATGCATATTTATGGGATGGTGGTCAATTCAAAGAAGTCTGACGGGAAAGTGGCTTGGAAACTGTGTGTGCATTCCAAGGTATGTTGGTGGCTTAGGTATAAGAAATATTCGACTTGGAATCGTGCCGCTTTCGAGGTACGTTTGGGCTATAAGTGCAAAGAAGGATAGTTTATGGCTCAAATGGGTCAATGAACTATATATGAAGGGAGATGAATGGTGGCAGTATACTCCTCCAACGGATTCAAGTTGGTATTGGAGGAAAATTTGTGAAGTGAAGGAAAAGTCAAGAGTGTGATTACTTTGAATCGCCTCAATAATAGGGAGTCTTACTCTATTAAAGAGATGTATAAGTTGTTGAATGGTGAGCGATAAAAAATCCATTGGGATAAGTATATTTGGAATAGGCTTGTTGTTCCAAAGCATCGCTTTTTTGTTTGGTTGATAATGAAAAACGACATTACGAGACAACAGAGAGGCTTCACAAAATATGGCATCCGTGAGTTTGATTTATGCCAAATCTGTGGTTTGGGCAAAGGGAAACTCGTGGATTATTTGTTGGTTAGTCAGTCACCATAGCAAGCTAATTGGAGAGAAGATTTTACTATGGTCGGGATTGATGTCAAGAAAGAAAATTTTCCTCAATATATTCACTTGGTTAGCAAGATGCAGGAAGTCTAATAGTTCCAAAAGCAAGTGTTTTGCACTAGCCTTTCATGCTATGGCATATTCAATTTGGTGGGTTCGTAATGATGCCTACCGGAACTTTAAAGTTGTTTAGCCTCATATAACTATATATAGAATATAAAGAGATATTGTAAATAGAAGCTATAGTGTGTTGCCAAAAAAGATAAGCAGGAAAGATAGAGAATGGTTAAGGAGATTAGCTTTAGATGTTTAAGTTGTCTGGTGAGTGTATCTAGACTCTCTTTGGTTAGGTTTTAACTTGTTCTATGATGATGCTTAATATACTTCTCTTACTGATAAAAAAAATGATGTCCTATGGTAAAATTGAAAAGATTTTTAGAGCCTTTTCGTGGTCTGGCAACTATTTTAGTTATAAAATTGGGTACGTTGTCTGGGTAAATGTGTGTAAAAGCAAAAATAATGGTTTATGGGCTTCAAAGGCATCATGATATGGAATATTGCTGCTATGGTTAAGTATGTGAGGCCAATTGCTCACACCACTTGAAAAAAAGAAGAGCTTTGGCAACGAAAATAGTCATCGCCCAAGACTCTAATATCGTCGTCGCATAAATAGTAGGGCGACGAATGACAAGTCTGCGTGAGGTCATTGCGGAAGGCATGTCGCCCAAATCATTTTGTGCGACGAATCACATGTTTGTCGCCCAAAACCCTATTGTACAATCAAGTCTTGGGCCCTTATAACAACTAGAATTTCGTTGCACATATATTGTTTAGGCGACGAGTGGGCCTTTCACTGCCATAAAGAGTTTACTCAGTTTATTTGCCGCTTGTTGAAGGGGGTTCCTTGGAGTTTTCTTTTGGTTGCAGTTTGAGGTGCTATGGATGGATTTTGTTCAGTCTTCATTTATCCGGGGTCATTTTGTTGAAGCAGCTTGTTGTTGAGGTGAGATTCGTTTCTTCGAGTCTAGGTTTCCAGTTTGAGGCGTGATGAAACTTTTGATTTATTTGTAGGTGGATTTTGAATCCTCGGTTGGATATGGATTATTTGTCCTAACCATCCCTAGATCTTGGTTAGAATTTGGAGTTGTAGCTAGAAAGTTACTTTAAAGCTGAATTACTTCAAAATTCAATTGTTTATAGAGTTTGATCTTTAAGTGGAGAGTATCAATGATAATATTACTTTAGGACCTATGAAGATGGAATAAGAGAGAGAAGATCGATTTGTTCTTGATGTTATGAGTGTGTTCAATGATTTTGAGAAGACATGTGGACCGAAAGTTGAAAGGTTCTCATAGTTATAAATTGCAGTTGTTTTTATTTGTTGTTTAGTTACTTGGTGTTGTGTGATGACCTTGATTGTCAACATCCTTCAAATTTCAAATATGAAGGAGGCTCTTCAACAGCATTCCAACAAGTTAGTGTTCTCTCTCTTTGAAGAGAGGTCAGGGTTACCCGTTTCCATGGGTATTATCACACTTGTACTAAATTGATGATTTGCATCGGTTGCAGAACCCCTATTTGTGTCGGTTTTGGGTTCGACATGAAAGCGTTGGACGCATATTCCTCTATAACCATTTGCGCCAGTTATTAGACCACAACTGACACAAACGACTAATTTTTTTATCAAAAAATGTCATTTGTATCGGTTGTAACCTACAAACCGACGCAAATGACACATTTTCTTTTCAAAAAAAATATTGACAAGACCTCGCCATCCCAAACCAGGCTTCTTCTTAGTAGGGGGTCTTCATAACCGGCACCCGGCTGAGTACCCGGACTTTTCTGCACCCGAAAATGCGGGTACCCACTTTTACTGGTAGATTTTTAGGCGGCCCATGTCCCGACCCGGAAAAAAATCGGGTACCCGTCTTTCCCCGGTCGGGACACCGGTACCCGCTACCCGAGTTGAAAATTTCCAGCTTGCACATTTCATTTCATCCAATGCAAGTAAGTACACATTGAACTTCAAATACTACAGAAAAGCAAAACTTCATTCATTTGCATCAAAAATCTAACAAAGGGTGAAACATAGCATTAAAATTTATAACCATTCAGTACAGTTACACAGAGAAATAGAATCAACAAATTGATCAAACATTTAATAGGATTATTTTAGGTATTGTCAGAGATAAATTTGTGATGGGTAACTGATTGTTGATGGTTTCTTTTGTCTCCTGTCATATTCTGTTAGTTTTAGTCTTTTAGAGTATACTGCTTTATATTATTGTTGTTTAACATGATAAGTTTTTGGAGTGCTTTTTCATCTTGTCTTTGATTGGTTCAGAGAGGATGATGCGTAGATTATCTAATTCTTAAGTGTGTGTAATGGTTTTTGATTGTAGCAAGTATATGAAAACAAGAACATAAGGTGAAGAAAGAAGCAGAGATAGGAAATTATAAATGGAAGTTGAAGACTTCTGTATCTTCTTTGTAACGGAAAAAAACCAATTTTTTAAACTAACCGGGTTAACGGGTACCCGCTAATTTCAGCAATTCAGCCCATTACCCGACCCGTAAACTTTCTATTTTAGCAGGTTGGGTACCCGGCCCGTCAAAATCAAGAAAATGATAAAAATATCCGTTTTATTTCCTCCAGGTCAGGTAATGCGGGTCGGGTCTTATACAACTCCAAATTTTATTAGAGCAGATCGAAGATATGAAAAGAGGAAAAACAAACAAATCAAATGAGAGAAACAGAAATCCCCTAGCTAAATTCCCAGATCTAAAAAGATCAAAATATAAAACAACTTTACAATCAAACTGAACACTATAAACTTCCTAGTTCCTACAACAAAAGTAAGACTAAAACTAAATTGGAAGAAGAAGAAATAATCCAATCAATTTCGCAGTGGTTTTTACTTGTATACATTAGAAGACAAAAGAAATCCAACAATGTAAAACTAAAACTTATCTCTAAAAGTTCTAGATCAAAGAGCAAAATATAAAAACAAAAGTTGGATCTACGAATTTATTTTCTCGACCTCCACCGGATTTTTCCCGCAAATTTTGCTAGTTTCTCGCTTCTCCTTTTTACCGAATTCCACCGTAATTTCCGGCGATATTTTTGTTGGCTTTCGCTGCATTCCTTTGCCGGAATTTCGAAGTTAAACAAAAAAAATCACAAAAACATAAACAAAATTATAAGCATGAAGAGGAAAACTAAAATTAAAAAATTGAGTTGTTCTTAGAGATTTTTTAGGGCATAACAAATAGACTTTAGACACTTAGCTTCAGCAACTAAGTGAATTGCATCGATAAAAATCAAACAATGCAGTGATTTAGTGTAATTAACAAAATGGGTATTTTTTTGGCTAAGTTTGTCGTGCAAATCCCAAATTTTCTCTAAAATAGCTTCAACTTTTTCCATCTCATTTTCCCATTTCATATTCTAGGGTTTGTGAAATGAAATTGGAAGGGAAAAAGGGGAAAGAAAAAATTAGGTATTTATTGTGGGAGGAAGGTTATTTGTTGTTGGGGGCTGATGAGATCCCTTTTTGTAGCGAATTGCATATATTTGCAAGAATTTTTTAACTGCAATAATACAAACTTTGGCCCGTTCTCTTGTAATAATACAAACTTTTGATTATTTTTTAATAATACAAACTTTAGGCCAAAACTCCTCCAGTAGGTCATGACCGGTTCCTAACTTGTTGGTGCAGGTAAAATGCATACGTGGCACTTACCGTTCGAGGGGACCTTATAAAATTATTTTTTGGCTCTTTTTTTTCGTTATTTCCCCTTCTTCTTCTTTCTTTGTTCTGTTTCTTCATCCTTCATTTATTTTCTTCTTCCTCCCTCAAATTCTTCCTTTTTTTTAAAAATTCGTCCTCAAAAAACAAAATCCCAAAAGCAATTTTTGAACCTGAAGCACAAATGGCTGCCAGAAGACAAACGTCAGTGGGTTCTTCCTCTAATTCAAGGGGAAATTCGAATGGTTCCACGAAATGTTCTTGTGGAAGAGAACCTGTTGTTCGTACTGTGAAGCATGGCGCAAATGCTGGACAAAAGTTTTATGGGTGCCCTTTATGGCCTCGTGAGCATTTAATTTTGTTTTAATTGATTTTTTTACAAAAATGGGAAATCTAGGGTTTTTTTTGCAACTAAGTGACTGTTATTGTATTGTAGGATGCTAAGTGTGATTTTTTTAAGTGGTTTAATGAGCAAGGGAGTGAAGTTGATGATCTTAGATTTCAGATATTTGAGAAGGAGACTACCATAGCTGAGATGGAGTATGAGAAGAGTTTAATGGCTGAAAAAATCAAAAAATTGGAGCTTAAAAAGGACAACTTGGAAGAAGATGTGCAAGAGATGAAATTTGAGCTTTCACAACTGCGTATTGAGGTGTTGAAAACTTCACGCAATGAGAAGAACTTGACCTTGGCTTTGTTTGTTTCATGGCTTGTTTTTGCCATTTTCTTGTTTTACTTAAGTTAGTTTAAGGTTGTTATTGGTGGATGTAACAAATGTGATGCTTTGTTGTCAGTTAATACAAAAAAAATTGTTGGAACCCTTCAAGTTTGTTGTCATGTTATTTTGCATTTGGTGAAATGAAAAAAAATGTTTGGATTTGATGATGATAATATGATATGATGCTTAACAATACACTCAGTGGAGTCAAAAAACATCATGCAATTTCACATATAGCAACTGTTCAAAAAATCCTAAGGAGACTCAAATGCTCATCCAAACAAAGAAGACAAATGTCATAAACTTAGAAACTAATTAATAACCTTAATGTACCAAAAAACCACAGCTTTAATTACTCTACCTAAAATCAGTTCCTAACCAAAAAACCCACAGGCCTAATCTACTGAGTTGCTTGATGAAGAATGGAACATTGGCTGGACTGTGAGCCTTGAAAGTGTTGGTCATTAAGCATCCTTGGAGCAGCAGATGTTGGTGGCTGCACAAAAAGGTAAAAAAGTTAGGTTAAAGTTCAACAAATGTTGAAACAAAAAAAAAGTCACAGTGACTTACTTGAAAATGGGTGAACCATCATCCACAATCAACACACCCACACCAACTGGGACCCTCCCCCTTCCCATGTCCCTGCCTCTTCTTCCACCTCCCCTAGAGCCAACTCCACCTCTGACCATTCTTCCTCCTCTCGCCCACCGAGAGGGTTGTGCAACTGCATTGTGATGAGTTGATGATGATGCAAAGAGGGTCGAGCTCCGGCTCGGGGTGGTTGGCCATCCTTCCTAGGTCTCCCCCAAGGTTTTATTTGGTGCGCAGCTCGAGCACAATTATGGTGTCCCTATTTGGGCACCTCCTTTTATTATGGCCCTTGACCTTGCATAGGCTGCAAGCCATCTCAGATCCAGTTCTCTTCAAGGTCCCAGGCTTCTTAGAGCCTTCCTCAGGGTCCCTCCTCCTATTCTTTCTAGGTCTACCTGGACCTATTTTGATAGGAGGGGGTTGTACTTCACATGGCACATTTAGCCAATGTCTTTCCCCTTCTACTGGTGGAATGGAACCTGCACATTTTACAAAAAACACTTAGAACTCATAGACAGTAGGCAAAAAATACAGAAGGAGAAATGATATACCTGCATATGTTGCTAAGTATACATCCTTCCTGTAACAAGGATCAACAAAATCATCAGCTTCCTTGTGCTGAAAATATATGCATGCAATGGCATGACAGCAAGGCACACCCTTCATCTCCCACTTCCTACAGGTGCATGTCCTTGCATTTAGATCCACAACCAACTGGTCCAAATAGTAGCTGACATTGAATAAGTTGTCTGTGGAAGGAAGCACATCACACTTTGCAGCATTATTTTTCTCTTTCTCCAATATGGCTTGTATTCTTGGACACAATGCAGATGTACACTTCTCCATTTCCTGCCTTTTGAGCACAAGTCTCTGCATCAGAGTAGCTCTGATGTCTTCCATCATGTAAAGTAGGTGCTTTGTCCTTGCATTGATAATGTAGGCATTGAAGGTCTCTGCCATGTTGTTGGTAATGGCATCAGTCCTTATCTTACAGTCCAAGAATGCCATGCAGAACAACTTAGGGTTGTATGCTTTGAAAGCATTTGCAGCATCTTCACTTATTACTAGGGGTGTTCATAATCGGGTACCCGGCTTTTCGGGTACCCGGATATGCGGCTACCCGCATATTCGGGTACTTGAAAAGCCGGCCTATGACCCGATCAGGGAATACCGGGAATACCGGGTACCCAGTTATCGGGTACCAAGTTTTCCCGGGTCGGGTCATCGGGAACCCGGTTCGTTTTCCCCTTTTTTTTTAAAAAAGCTGGCCGTTAGTATTTCGGTAGGCATTAGCCCACTGCAATGCAATTAGTTTGTAAGTCCACTATTAATTATTAAAGCCCACTGCAAATCTGCAATACAAATATGCAATGCAATTGCCAATTAGTTGCTTGCTTCTAACATTTCAAACTCCTCATGCACCCCAGCTTTAAAAACATCACAAATTCACAAACTAAGTGCACTGCCACAATAGTTGCTTCCCACAATGTACAATGACTCAATGAGTACTATCAACTATGAGATGCATCTCAAACTAAGTGCTTACAAGTTACAAACTTTAAAGTTCAAAGTTTCAAACATTACAAATTCACAACCCACAAAATAACACTAAAAGGGAGGGAAATTAAATAGGTTTAAAATACAAACTCATTAATGTTCCTCAAAGTTTTTCCAAACAAAAAAAAAACACAACTTCAAAGCTCATATTCATTTGTGAAGTCCGAAGCATCGGTGGTCTCATCAATTGCAATTGTCGGTTGCTCGGAGACCAAATCTTGCATGCCAACAAACAATAGAAAAATGTAGATGTTACAAATTTACATATGAAAAAATATGAATAAAGCAAATATTTAAAATGAAAGTAATTGATGACAAGATAAATTACTAACCTTCTTCCATAATCTCCAACTCTAGCAAACTTTCCTCTATAGTAATAGGATCACAAGAGGTGCGCATCCAATCTTGAGAACAAACAAGGGCTTCAACCATCCTTGGAGTAAGAGAGGTGCGGAAGGAATCAAGAACACGACCCCCCGTGCTAAAAGCGGGCTCCAAAGCTACCGTTGAAACCGGAATTGCAAGTATGTCACGTGCCATTTTCTTAAGAATGGGATAAGTCTTACTTTGTGAAGCCCACCAATCCAAAATATCAAATCCCTCATCATCACGTCAGAGAGAGGCAGTGAGGGTGACTGGGTGAGGGCGTGAGGCAGAGGCAGTGAGGGTTTTGCACTTTTGCTTTCAAATGGATGAAATGGGCCAAAACAAAACAAAAGGGTTGGTCAGAAATTAAAAAAAAAACAAAGAAAATCAAACTTTAGCCGGGTACCGGGTACCCGCATGCTTGGTTTCTCCAGCCCATGACCCGACCCGGATTTCTTTGTTTTTTCCGGCCGGTACCCGGCCAGAAAAATCCAAAAAAATCAGCTTTTGACCCGACATTTTTTGGCCGGGTCAGCGGGTTTTCGTGTCGGGTTTTTCTAAACACCCCTACTTATTACCCCCAATTCTTCAAGAGCCTCATTATAATCAGCTCGATTATAAGCTTTTGCAATTTTCCAAAATTGCAATTTGAACTCATCACCCTTGAAAGACTTGTGCCATAGGGCAAATATATGCCTGGCGCAATGTCTGTGTTCTGCTTCGAGTAGAACAGTAGACACAACATTGAGTATAGCCTACATTTGATTACAACAGCTAGTTAATGTTCTTAACACAACAACCACACAATTAAAATTAACAAAATGGAAAAAAACATGTAATATAGATGGTTTAGGATACCTGATGTTCATCAGAAATGATGGCAACTCCTTCACCATCTCCAAGTTGTAGGCAAGCTTCAATGTGCTAAAAAAACCACTGCCATGACTCATTATTCTCACTCTCTACAACAGCCCATGCTATGGAATACATCTGCTCATTCCCATCTCTCCCCACAGCAGATAAGAGTTGTCCACCCAAGAAAGTTTTAAGGAAACATGCATCAACACATATTACCTTTCTACATTCCTCCATAAACCCTTTTTGCAACCCCTCAAAGCATGTAAATAACCTCTGAAAAACAGGTACACCACCTTTACCAATTGTTGTAACCAACTCCATAGATGTACCAGGACTAGATGTTTTAAGAGCCTCCAAGTATGGCATAACCTTCCTATAATGATCTATCATGCTCCCATGCAATAAATTATGTGCAGCATACTTCACTTTGTATGCAAAATCCCTTGTGACCACAATTTTATAAGCCCTCCTTATAGTTTCAACTATTTCCTTAGCGCCGATGGGGCTCGGCATTAAAAACATCCAAGAATCGCTAAGAACCCAACTACTCTTAAGTTTGTCTGTTCTTTTTCATGTTTCTATGGCAGTGTGTGTCGTGCTTTAACTCTCCTAACAACTAGTGTAGCTCTCCTTGTGTTCCAAGCTGCATACAAGTAAAAAGGGCATCCAGAAATGCACTTAATCCCAATTAGTTGTTGTTTGTTCTTGTTGCTGTGACTAATCTTCACATTCCAACCCTGTAATATAGCCCACTTTGCTACAGCTTCTTTGAATACCTCCCTTGTAGGGAATCTTTGCCCAACACACCACTTAAACTTAGAGAAGTCAATGTCTGGGTCCTCAATTACACCCACCCTCTTCCTTTTTCTAACAGTCAAATCACCCTCCTCTTTCAAAGGGATTGGACTGTCTGGCCTTGGGTCCTCCCATTCATAACTATCAATGAAGTTTGTGTCAATGGGCTCGGTGCATTGAATGGATGGTGTTGTGTCTTTGGGTGTTGAATGTTTTTTGGGTGGTGAAGACTGTTTGGGTGAAGACTGTTTGGGGTGGTGGTGAAGGTTTTTGGGTGTCAAGACCGTTTGGGGTGGTGAAGGATGTGGGGGTGTTTTCTTGGTCCCAGTTGATTTTTTTTTTTATTTTAGTAGGTTGTGATGATGGCTTAGGAGGTGGTGATGATGGCTTAGGAGGTGGTGGAGGTGGTGGTTGACTTGTGAGGTGATAGTTGTCTAGGAGGTGAAGGCCGTGGAAGGATGGGAAGTCTCGCTTGGGTGGAGGAGTTTGAGAGGGTACATTTTGCTTAGGGTTCTCTCGTGCTTACTTTAGGAGAGGAGTCAAAGGATGGCTAATTTTTGGTGCTTGCCGATGTGGAAGATTCTCGTTGGTGGTACCGTAGAATAGGATAATCTTTTATTCCTTCCGGGCATCGCTTCGAGGTGGGATTTTCAACTGAGGTTTTAGGCTCACTTTGCAAAGACCGAAAGCACCTTTGAATAACGAGTGGGTTAGTGGGTGAATCTCCGGTGAAAGCCCACTATGGTACACAAATACTTCAACACACCTACTCCTAACAACCAATTCAGCCATCTCCAACACCTCTTTGTCCGCATAAACCCTCCTTAAATCATTAACAAAACCTAGTCCCGGTACCAAGTAGAAAAGACCCTTAATCCTTGCATAATTTCCCGATTTTTTTTGCTTCATTTTCTAAGTCAAACCAACACAATTCATCGAGTCTACACTCACAAATCCTAGACTTACCTCCCTCATAAACTAAACCACGTTTCTCATGGTTCCTAAAAACACAACCATGCCAAAATTTTACAAACCACAAGAGGGCATCCTACAATTATGCATCAAAAATAAGCAAAATCAACAACAAACATCCACACGTAAACCCTAAATCTAAAAAATTGAAACACATACCCTAATTTCTTCAATTGAACAAAATTTAAATTTTGTTACTTTACTTGAATTACTAGCAAATTAGAAGCGAATTGAAGAGCCTAACTACTTTTAAGCAACAATTCCATCAAAATAACCCAAAGAACTTCCGCAATTCATCAAAAACCACAAAATAACTCATCTTCAACCACGAATTTTAAACTTTAGGGTTTCAATTTTTTACCTTGCACAAAACGATGTCGTCTTTGTTCTTCTGCAAGGAACTCAACGCGCTAATGCCCAGTTGGTCTTCAAACGTCAATGTCGAGGTTGGTGAGCTCAGTAATGGCGGAGAGAGAAAGAGGAGAGACAGAGAGTTTGTGAAGGGGAGGTTCGAATTTTGGGGGGTTTTGTTTTTTGCTGAGGAGTCAACAAGTTTTGGGAGGGAAACTCATTAAATAAAGTCAACACCACATGTTGGAAGGATTAACCTAGGTTGCATGTAAACTTGACCTCTTTGGAACAATTTTGGCCTAAAGTTTGTATTATTAAAAAATAATCAAAAGTTTGTATTATTACGAGAGAACGTGCCAAAGTTTGTATTATTCCAGTTAAAAAATCATATTTGCAAATATTTCTTTATTTTTTGGGTGGAATGGATGAAGATTGAGTGAATTAGAGAGAAAAGAGGAGTGTTGAAAGGAAAGCAAAGGACGTGGATAAGTGCATATATTTCTTTATTTTTGACCCCTAATATTAGTCTTATAGTTGCCTTCTATGTGTTATTTTATAATATTTATTGACTTTTATTATTAGTGGGTTATTTATGTCTACATTATATTATGGTAATTAATTACTTAAAAAGTGTGTTACTTTTATTATAGGTTCACATTGGTAAAGGAAGATAAAAAGAAGAATAGAAGAAGAAACTAATGTGAAAGTCTAAACTAGAGGTGTCAAACTGGGTCATCCGGGGGTTTGGATTGACCCAACCCGGGCTGAATGATTTGGGTCTGAATAACTGGGTGAGAGTGTGCCATGGGTCGGAATTGGGTGGGTCCGGGTGGACTTGGCTCAGGTCCAACTGGGTGAGGGAGCTCTCGGAACTGGGTCGGAAGTGGGTTGGGTCTAACTGGGTCGACTGGTGGATGGGTTGGGTGAATTTGGGTCGGAATGGAATAGGGTGAAGTCGGCCCAACTCGGCTCTCGGCTGGACTTGAGTTGGAATAAATCGGCTCTCGGAATGACTTAGATCGAAACAAATCGGCTCTCAAAATGACTTGGGTCGGAACAAATCGGTCTCGGAATGACTTGGGTCGAAATAAATCGGCTCTCGAAAGGACTTGGGTCGACTCAAGCAGGCGCCGTATCGACTTGGCTTAAGAACAAATCGGCTCTCTGAATGACTTGGGTCGGAACAAATCGGCTCTCGAATGACTTGGGTCAAAACAAACCTGCTCGGAACAAGGCAAAGATCGGGTGCGGTTGGGTTGGCTTAAGCTGGCTTTCGGAATAACTTGGGACCGAACAAATCGGTATCAGATGGAGTTTGTTTAGCTCGAGCCGTCTTTCGGGTGGACTTGGACTCTTGGAGAGTCTAATTTTTACAATTGTCGTTTTAGCGTTTTCATATATATTAAGTTACGAAGTCGGAAGTTATAACAATTAACATGTGATTGCTCATTGACTCATTGTGATAATACATCGATACTTATATTACTAATTTAAAAAGTAAATGAACTAAGACTTATATTATTAGCTATTGCCTATTGGGTTATTGCATATTTGCATTATTACGTTTTACATACACATTAAAGATTTAAAGTTTTTAAATTTAATCATTAAAGTATAATGATCAATCACCAAATCATCACATGAATACATGATTAAGACTTGGAGTTGGTACTACTAGTTTGGAGTTTGGACGTTCGATAATCGACACTTAATACATAGGTTCTTCACTTCTTTGTGACAGTAACATGTAACAACCATAAGTCCATACTGATTATTGATTAGAGTCAATAAATTTAGACATTTAGTTAGTTAGTGACTTACTCACTCTCACTGAGTCACTATATAACAACAAAAAGAGTTAAAAGATGAGTTGAATAATTAAAGAATTAGAAATTAATAAATGAATATATGAGATTAGAATATTAGATATAAATTAATAATATGTAGAGTTTAAGACTAAAGTATGATCGTACGGAGACAGAGACATAAAGTGGTGAAGTATGATTTATGAACTTATGAAATTATAAATAGGGAAGCATGAAAAATATGAAGTTTGTTTAAATTTATGAAATTGTACATTAATAGTGATTAGTGAATATTGATTAATGATTGATACATTAACGATCAAAACACACATAGGTCGAATGACTCAAATCAACTTGTTCTATTTCGGTTCTTGCTATAATTCTAATTTGTTACTTTGTTAATCACTATTCACTAACTTCACAAACTTGTTACTTTGTTAGTTGTTAATTGGTAGTTTGTACTAAGTAATAACTAGTAAGTACAAAAAAACTGAAATACAAATACTTATTAACGAATAACTGGTAAAGTGATAACATATTAGTCATAATACAAAGATAACACAATAAGTTTATAATTTTTATTAATAACTAATAAAGTGATAATATATTAGTCATACTTATTAACGAATAACTTGTTGAGCACTACGCTATTACAACTTTGCCTTAACAATTTCACATCATTCATAATCATCTTTACATGGATTTTCCAATTTGTTTAAAATTAATGATACTAATTAAACTTCTTAAGTTTTATAATTTCTATTAATTTCTAACAATAATACTAGTTTAGGAAGTTAAGTAGACTACTAAACAAATCAATACTAAAATTACAAATTTAGAATACTTAAGGCCATTGATTTGAGAAAGATCAAAATTGAACCATTGATATTTTTCAATCCATGTGCTTGGTCACTCTCAATGCTCATTGGTCCAAAAAAAATGTCATGGATCATGAATTGAGACCATTGATTAGAAAAGAGCAAATCTGACCCCTTCATTTCTCTACTCTCTTACTCACTATTCACTAACCTTAGCCCTAAATTCAATAAGAGCAATCTGATATGAGCCCTTCAATCTTTTCATCCAACAGAATCAAATCACTGAACTCTAATTGGATCTATCAAAATCATTGTCTTTGTTTTTTATATAAGATATCTCCTGTTTTTTGGTTCT